>JAJPUD010006997.1:75527-117046 GCA_023553655.1 Myrmecobius fasciatus
CCTGTCATTTTAGCCAATCTCACAGGTGTGTAGTGGTATCTCAGAGTTGTCTTAATTTGCATTTCTCTGATCAATAGTGACTTGGAGCACCTTTTCATGTGACCGGAAATAGTTTCAATTTCTTCATCTGAAAATTGTCTGTTCATATCTTTTGACCATTTGTCAATTGGAGAATGGCTTGAATTCTTATATATTTGAGTCAATTCTCTATATATTTTAGAAATGAGGCCTTTATCAGAACCTTTGGATGTAAAAATATTTTCCCAGTTTACTGCTACCCTTCTAATCTTGTCTGCATTCATTTTGTTTGTACAAAAACTTTTCAACTTGATATAGTCAAACTTATCTATTTTGTGATTAATGATGACCTCTAGTTCTTCTTTGGTCACAAATTCCTTCCCCCTCCACAGGTCTGAGAGGTAAACCATCCTACATTGTTCTAATTTGTTTATAATATCATTCTTTATACCTAGATCATGAATCCATTTTGACCTTATCTTGGTATATGGTGTTAGGTGTGGGTCAATGCCTAATTTCTTCCAGACTAGTTTCCAATGATCCCAGCAGTTTTTGTCAAATAGTGAGTTTTTATCCCAAAAACTGGGCTCTTTGGGTTTATCAAACACTAGATTACAATTGTCATTGAGTATTTTGTCCTGTGAACCTAACCTATTCCACTGATCCACTACTCTATTTCTTATCCAGTACCAAATGGTTTTGGTGACCACTGCTTTATAATATAGTTTTAGATCTGGTGCAGCTAGGCCACCCTCATTTGCATTTTTTTTCATTAATTCCCTTGAAATTCTTGAACTTTTGTTTTTCCAGATGAATTTTGTCGTTATTTTTTCTAGTTCAGTTAAATAATCTCTTGGGAGTTTGATTGGTATAGCACTAAATAGATAGATTAGTTTAGGTAGTATTGCCATCTTTATTATATTCGCTCGACCTATCCAAGAGCACTTGATGTTTTTCCAATTGTTTAGATCTGACTTTATTTGTGTGGAGAGTGTTTTGTAGTTTTGCTCATATAGATCCTGACTTTCCCTTGGCAGGTATATTCCCAAATATTTTATACTATCGATAGTTATTTTGAATGGAATTTCTCTTTCTATCTCTTGCTGTTGCATTTTGTTGGTGATGTATAAAAATGCTGATGATTTATGGGGATTTATTTTGTATCCTGCAACTTTGCTAAAGTTGTGGATTAATTCTAATAGTTTTTTAGTTGATTCTCTAGGGTTCTCTAAGTAGACCATCATATCATCTGCAAAGAGTGATAATTTGGTTTCCTCATGACCTACTCTAATTCCTTTAATCTCTTTTTCTTGTCTTATTGCCAAGGCTAGCATTTCTAATACAATATTGAACAGTAATGGTGATAGTGGACAACCTTGTTTCACCCCTGATCTTATTGGGAATGGTTCCAGTTTATCACCATTACATATGATGCGAGCTGATGGTTTTAAATAGATGCTACCGACTATTTTAAGGAAAAGTCCATTAATTCCTATACTCTCTAATGTTTTTAATAGGAATGGATGTTGAATTTTATCAAATGCTTTTTCTGCATCTATTGAGATTATCATATGGTTTTTGTTAGTTTGGTTATTAATATAGTCAATTATGTTAATAGTTTTCCTAATATTGAACCATCCCTGCATTCCTGGTATAAATCCTACTTGGTCATGGTGTATTATTCTAGGAATGATTTTCTGTAATCTCTTTGCTAATATTTTATTTAAGATTTTTGCATCAATATTCATTAAGGAGATTGGTCTATAATTTTCTTTCTCTGTTTTTGTTTTACCTGGTTTAGGTATCAGTACCATGTCTGTATCATAAAAAGAGTTTGGTAGGAGTCCTTCATTCCCTATTTTTTTCGAATAGTTTATATAATATTGGAGTTAACTGTTCTTTAAATGTTTGGTAGAATTCACATGTAAATCCATCTGGTCCTGGGGATTTTTTCTTAGGGAGTTGATTAATGACTTGTTCTATTTCTTTTTCTGAAATGGGACTATTTAAGTAATTTATTTCCTCTTCTGTTAATCTGGGCAATCTATATTTTTGTAGATATTCCTCCATTTCACTTAGGTTATCAAATTTATTGGCATACAGTTGGGCAAAGTAATTCCTGATTATTGCTCTAATTTCCTCTTCATTGGTGGAAAGTTCTCCCTTTTCATTTTTGAGACTAACAATTAGATTTTCCTCTTTCCTTTTTCTAATTAAATTAACTAGAGGATTATCTATTTTGTTGGTTTTTTCATAAAACCAACTTTTAGTTTTATTTATTAATTCAATAGTTTTTTTACTTTCAATTTTACTAATCTCTCCTTTTATTTTTAGGATTTCAAGTTTGGTATTTGATTGGGAGTTTTTAATTTGTTCTTTCTCTAGCTTTTTTAGTTGCAAGCCCAATTCATTGATTTTCTCTTTTTCTATTTTATGCAAATAAGCATCTAGAGATATAAAATTTCCCCTTATTACCGCTTTGGCTGTATCCCACAAATTTTGGTATGTGGTCTCATTATTGTCATTCTCTTGGATGAAATTAGTAATTGTGTCTGTAATTTGCTGTTTCACCCATTCATTCTTTAGGATAAAATTATTTAGTTTCCAATTGGTTTTTGGTCTATTTTCTGCTGGCCTTATATTGCATGTGATTTTTATTCCGTCATGATCTGAAAAAAATGCATTTATTATTTCTGCCTTCCTGCATTTGATTTTGAGGTTTTTGTGTCCTAACACATGGTCAATTTTTGTATAAGTTCCATGGACTGCTGAGAAAAAAGTAAACTCCTTTCTGTCTCCATTTAATTTCCTCCAAAGATCTATCATACCTAACTTTTCTAACATTTTGTTTACCTCCTTAACTTCTTTCTTATTTATTTTGTGGTTTGATTTATCAAGTTCTGAGAGAGGGAGGTTGAGATCCCCCACTATTATAGTTTTGCTGTCTATTTCTTCTTGCATCTCTCTGAACTTTTCCTCTAGGAATTTCCATGCTATACCACTTGGTGCATATATGTTTAGTATTGATATTGCTTCATCATCTATGGTACCCTTTAGGAAGATATAATTTCCTTCTTTGTCTCTTTTAATTAAGTCTATCTTTGCTTTTACTGGGTCTGAGATCAGGATTGCTACCCCTGCTTTTTTTTGTTCACCTGAAGCATAATAGATTTTGCTCCAGCCTTTTACCTTCACCCTGTATGTATCTCTATGTTTTAGATGTGTTTCTTGTATACAACATATTGTTGGGTTCTGGTTTTTAATCCACTCTGCTATCTGCTTCTGCTTTAAGGGAGAGTTCATTCCATTCACATTCACAGTTAAAATAACTAATTCTGTATTTCCTGCCATCTTATTTACCCTAGCTTATGCTTTTCTCTTTCTTATCCCCTTTCCCTCCTCCCTACTATTTTGCTTTTGAAAACCACTTCCCTCAAACAATCCTTCCCCTTTAGAGCCCCACCCACCCCCTTTTCCCCCCCTTTCCCTCCAGTTTCCTTATAAGTATGTCTATTATTCCCTCTGAGCCAAATCTGATGAGATGGAGATTAACCCAATTCTCATTCCCCTCCCTTTTCTCCCCTCAATCATTATAGGTTTTCTTTGCCTCTACATGAGATGTAATTTCCCTTATTTTACCTCCTTTTCCTCTTCTTCCAGTGTTATCCCTTTTCTACCTCTAATTTCTTTTTCAGTTTATCATATCATAAGATTCATAAAATCACAATAAACATATAATAATAATCATAAAATCACAGTAATCATATGATAATCATAAAATCACAGTAATCATATCATAATCATAATGTAATAATCAATTCATAAAATCAACCCTCATTCTATAAGTATCTATAACATAAATATAGTTCTCAAGAGTTATTTTTTCTTGTTACCTTTTTATGTTTCTCTTGTGTTCTGTGTTTGTAGATCAACACTTTTCATTTTCAATAATTTTAATTTAGATTAAATAATTTTCATTGTTACCATATATTTTTCTCATTATTGTTCTTTATGTAACTTACAAATTTATGACATTAGGTCTAACAAGTCAGTCTGTGGTCTGACTGTCTATGACTCCAGGATTATTTCTATGTTAATAACATATTTCTTCTTGTCTTTTAAAATGTAAGAGTTTTAATCTTTATGTTGTTATTTTATGCTCATCATGTCCAGTGCCTAATAGTTCTTTTATTTTTAAAGAAAGTATTCATGATATTTCAATTAAAGATCTCTACATAATATTACAATTTGTTAGCCTCTCTCATTTCTTTTTTCCTGGACAATTTCCCTCCATTTTTCTTCACATTTTTACTTTTCTCCAACTTTGATTTGAAGCCACCAAGTATTATTGATTTTATTTGGAATGTCTTATTAAGTTCTTCATATAATTACTCTGCTACATTATTCCCAGTAACTCATATTGGTATATAAATAACAATTATCCTCAGAACTGTTTTTTTTGCAATATTTATCATTGTAATGTGTGCTAACCAAATAGTCCTTGATACTTCCTGAAGTCTCTGGGTGTTTGATAAAACCCATGCTGTCAGTTCTTTTCTTTTATTCTTCAAGGAAAACTTCCATTTATCTTCAACTTCCTTCTTTCTTCCTGTTCCATTTATGGCAGATGGAAGACATTGCTTCTTTTCTATGTTAAGTTTAGTCACTGAAAGGAAAAAAAGATTTATCTTTAGTGTAAAGAAAACTGAAAAAAATCCACTTGTGAAGAAATAGTATCTTAGATTAAATGTTGAGAGACTATCTGGTTTTTCAGAACAAGATAAAGAACTGGCTCTCAAACAAATATACTTAGAGGACATTATTGAAGTAATATAGCTACTGGGTATTGTAGTTCATTGGATCATTTGGATGTGATTATGTTTAGCACTTTGAAGTTTATAACTGAGAAATTATAATTAAATAACTGGGTGTAATGGGGAAGAATTTATAATTGATAAAAAATTAGAATTTTTTGAATTTTACTATATATTAAATAAAAATGAATCATTGACTACCAGGGATGTTCTGGTTTGAATTATGGAAGATATAAGAAATCAAGAAAAAGGCTTTGAGAAGAAACTATAATAAAAGGTAGAATAAACAGGAAAATTAACTGAGCATAGGAAGAATCTCAAGAAATTGGGCATAAAGACAGAGAAGCCTTCTGGCTGAGATAGCTGATTCTTAAGCTACTTTGATGGTATCCACTGATTTGGAAGAGAGATAATACTTTGCTGATTGGCTGGTAAAATGCCAGAGTATCTTTTGAAAACTCACTGGATAAGAGTATTGAATTCTGTTGCTAATTGAAAGGCTATTGGGACATACTGCTGTCAATTTCCATTCATAGCCTCAGTGGGGAAAACCTCTCAGGTGTCTTCTGTTCACTTCTAGTTTGAGAAAAGTAGGGAGACAGGCTTTGCATCGTTTTTTTGCTGAGTATCTGTCTTTAAATGTGTGTCCACTCTTCCCCATGGATTCTTCTTTATGTTTTGGTGGGAGAGTGGGACCTAGATTTATGAAGTGGATTATATTTTCATTATCTCTGCTTTTGCCTTCTTTTGGATAAATATTATTATTCTTGTAAAAACATAAGGCAAAAGCCCTATTTCTTAGTAAATGTCTTTTGTTTAAGAGTTAATGGGGTCATGACTTCTGATTTTATGTAAATAGCAAGCACATCAGAGGAGATTCAGAAACTATAGTGACAAGTAGGAAAAGTGTATTTCTCCCACCTTAGGTCCTTGAGAGAAGGAGTTTTGAGTTATAAAAGTGTGCTTGTAGCCCTTTTTTGAAAACACTAGTCCTGCTGGGGTCAGTGCAGCCTCCTTAGAGAGCTTTAGTCGGCATCTATGATATACCCAGACTACTCAGAAATGTCAAGATTGAAATGTTTCCATTACTCCCAGAATTTTCACTATCTTTTCCCCATGGCTGGATTTTTTCCTCCTCCTCATTTACCTGCCCTGGGTTCTGTAGTTTCCTTCATATGTTTCAGTGGATAGAGCACTGGGCCTGGCCTTAGGAAGACTTTTTTTTTTTTTTTTTTTTTGCTGAGGCAAATGGGGTTAAGTGACTTGCCCAGGTCACACAGCTAGGAAGTGTTAAGTGCCTGAGGCCAAATTTGAACTCAGGTCTTCTGACTTCAGAGCCGGTGCTCTATCCACTACACCAAATAACTGCCCCGAATTAGACTTCTTTTCAACTGGCCTAACGAAAGTATGAAGAGTATAAATAGAATCATGCCCTACTGAATCTTCAATCTTCTTAAAAGGATGCTTCTTGAATTTGAGATTTTGTGTTGAGAAAGAAGAGACTCTAAAAAGAAATCCTAAAAATTTCCTGGGTTTTGAGCTAAAAGACTTTTTTCATTTAGTTCATTTATTCATGTAGGTATACAAATGAACGGCTAGCTCAGCAAGTTAAAGTAATTAGCTAATTAGGGATAGTTTCAGGTCAGTTAGCTTTGTTATACTTTATGGCTATAGATTTTACTCCAGACCAGATTTCCATTAAGCTGCTTTTGTGAATGCTTGTACATGGCATTATATGCTTTTGGAAATCAGTGACTTCTTCCCATTTCCTCTTTCCTTCCAAATCTTTATGGTTTCACCATGGCTAGTTTGGAACCAGGAACCTAATGAATTAAATGACAAATGCCTTGGATTCTAGGAAGGATGTGAAGAAGAGAGGGAAAATTGGGCAGAATTTTGAAGTAGGCCAGGTTTTTTTCTTTGTTCTCCTACCTATCCTTTTGGTCTCTACCTTTATCTCCTTCTACAACATAACAAACTGTCCCCTCAGGTCTATAAAGTTTAATGCTCTTATATGCTTACCATTGACCATTCCAATTTCTCTCCCCTTTTTGTTGCAAGATGTAATTTGAAAAAATAATAATGGCGCCCATCTCTGTAGCACTTTGAGATTTACAAAGAGCATAGATGAGAGTAGTTTCAGAGGAAAATAGGCAGAATCCTGGCTAGGGTTTTAGATTGAGGTGGTAGATGTAGACTATCCCATATGGGAAGTTTGACTAGATAGGAAAGAGAAATCAGCAGTGGGATTGAATGGTTTCTTTTCTGTATTGGGGAAATCTGAAGATAATTAAAGGCAGAAAGGAGCTGGTATTGTTATTTGGGTACATGATTGAGGATTTGAGAATGTTCTGCTAATTTATTGATTTTAAACACTTAAAAAGTACCATAGGCTCTTTGTGAAGTATTTATCATACATTATCTGTATTCATAAAACATGGTATATAACTTGGCTATATCTTCAGAAGGAAAATTAATTAGAAAGCAGTGTGTTTTCAGTATTTTCATCATTTTGCTATTGAGGAAAAAGGAATTATGATATGGGGAGGGTTTTTTTGGCATAAATTTTATATATTAGCCATCTAAATTAATTTTGATTTCCATTGAATGATTACTCAATCACATATTTTGTATGTACTACATTAGTAGATATAAAGATGATTGAACTAAAGAATTATACATTTGTGGTCTGTATTGTTATGATGAAGTATGGTTAATGTTATGGATGCTATTTATATTTCTTTAGTTAGGATAGAGATTTTTAATAGATTTGATTTTAGTTAATTCTATTTAGAAATTTATAGTTGTTATGCACCCTTTCAGATTAAAGAATTATGAGGTCTTCCCAATTTGATGTCTGACTATTGCTCATACTATACAGTTTGTATTGCTTAAAGTTTCTGTCCATCCGAATACTAACAAGGATCTGGAAGAATCCTGAAAGTCATATATACCAATTGCTTGCTTCCAGGACATCAAGCCTCTGGGTATTTAGAATCATCTTGATTTTTCAAAATGTGTTTTGTCATCTAGATAATGGAATTTTTTAGACATAACCTGAATCTATAAATACCTTCCTCTAGCTTAATTAAGTATGTGATAGAGTTTATATCACCTTTGTAATCTTTAGAAGAGACCCTTCATGGTATTTCATAGACAACATATGGACCTGCATTGATCTCTGTAAGTCAGGCTTTCGGTGAACTAAACTTACAAAGCATATTTTTTTTCCTTTTCAAAGCACAAAATGGTATTAACAAAAGTAGTGATATTCCCTCATTGCTCCATCTGGAGCTCTTCATCCTGTGCTGGCAGGGTAGAACCATGCATACGTATTCTTCAAAATCATGATTCATTTGTTGTTTGTATTTAAATTCCTACTTAAGCCTAAACTGTGAATGCAATATTGGGATTTTTGCCAGAAAAAAAAAAAGGAAAGCCTGTTGGATATAATGCCGGGGGGATACAGATATATATCATCATGGAAAAATTGTTTGAAATAGGAGTTAGTTTGAAGAAAAAAGAATAAGGAGGGGAAAGTACGTGACTTGGAATAAACAATTAAAGTATAATGGACAGGAAATAATACATAAATAGATCAGGATATCTGTTGAGTGGAAAGAACTAGCAAGTACTTCACGTAACACATTATAGTTTAAAAGTACTAAGTGACTAAGGGAATTAAACAAAGTATGGAATAGTTAAGACATGAAGTGGGGAATTTTAAAAAGCTAGCTTCTAAATCAATCTTACTCATATTTGTTTATCTAACAAACATTCAGTTAATACCTACTGTGTGCTGAGCATTGTTCTAGGCATTATGAGAGATAAAAAATTTAGCTAAGACATAATCTCTACCTGCATGGAGTTTATAGTCTAATGGGGGGAGAGGGGTAGGTTTCAAGCACAAATTATATGTATAGTAAGTAGAATAGAGAAATGCCAGACAAAATGCTATGTGAAGCCTAGTGGCTAGGGTTGTTCCTGACTAAAGCTGTAACAGAAAACAGAGAATAGGTGATATTTGAGTTAATGTAAAAGGGTATAAAAGGAAGATTCAGCAGGTGAAAAGAGGGAAAGTCCATGCCAGGAATAGGAAGAGGCAAGAGGCATGTTAAAAAGGATGTATTACATGGTTTTGGGGAAATCTCAGCTTTTAGTTGCCTTGGTTTCTGTCTTTGGCTATAAAAATGATGTTTTCACACAGTAATAGTTCAAGTTTTAATAGTGCATCATGTTTTAATAAGTGGATATAAAGCAGTTGATGACCACTTCATGCTACAAATCTGGGGACAGAATAACTGGTTTGTTAAATAAATTGAAATAACTTGCATATAATAATGAAACTGTATATTTTGGATATACTTAACCTATAAAAAGAACATGAAAAACATTACCTTTCCACATAGGCATGTCTGAGTGAAATTTAGGACCAATATACTCTTACTCATGTTACCACCCCCTCCCCCTGCCTATTTCACCCAAGGTCTAGTGGCAAACCCCTATATTCAAAAAAATGACAGTATTTTTTTCTGAGAGATTTGACTAAATGGAGGGTTATTCTCTTTTTATGTAGAAATTATTTTTATAGAATTTTGTTTCTGACAGTGACTTTGAAAAATTTTTAATTATAGGTGGCTATTGTTAAAAGCTCTCAGAATGAATCTCACATATAAAAGTCTCACTCAGAGTGCTCTTAGAGGACAAGAGTGAAGTGAGTGGCCTTATAAGCTCTGTGTTGTTTCTTCTTTTCAAAAGGCTTCAAGCAATAAGCTGTTTCCACGGTTTTCAACTTCTTGTATTTAGTCTAAATGAAAAGCCAAGTAACAATATGTAGATAGCAACAGAAGTATGTCCTAAAAGTTACATTACATTTAAAGTGGTATTGCAACATTTGGCAGCTGGCAGAGAGCTGAAGAAACTTGATTTCCCCAGAATTCTTCCAAGAAATACATTTGCTGACACTGACATTTATTTTCTGTGGTTGTGTAATCTTGCTCACGTATTGCAGGAATACATGCTAACATGACTGTTAAGGGTCTCTATGTATGTTGTTATCAAAGTGTTTCATGGTATTTATAAATGAGTTATGTATTCAGGACATAGACTGAGCAGATGTGGTCTCATCTTCAAAGACAGTTAATTTTTCTAGCTTTACATAGGATATTTAACTATTTGTGAACTCTAATCAAAATAAGGCAGGGCTTTGTTTTTTGTTTTTTTTTTAAGTAAAGAATTGAATTAAAAAGCCAGATTTTAGTACTTGGGCCCATTTTCTCTCTGATGTGTTAAAAAATACCCTAGAATCTTTCTTTTGTATTTCTTGAGACACTTGTTTTTGGTGTTGGTGCTGGTGGTAGTGGTCCTTCATTCTGGAAGAGGACCCATGACATCATGAGAGTGTATTGACTTGCATGTGAAATGGATTTAAATCAGGCAGATCTTTGCAGTCATCTCTCCTCCAATCATTGGAGTCCTTGCTGAATTAAATCATTGTAGGTCTCTGTTGGACCCCTATTTAAAAAAAAAAGAAACTTTTTAGAAAACTGTTCCTGGGGGACACTTGCGAGGTAGTATTTCTTTCTGAAATATGGGGGTAGAGGAGAGGTTATTAGATGGAGGGACCCAGGTCACAAAGCAGAAAATTTGAAAACTTGTTTCCCAACTGAAATTGTGGTTTTAGATATTTTAATGACCAGCACAGACTTTGTTAGTTTAATACATATATAAATATGTATAGAAATTCCTTCCAGTGATGCAGATCAACAGTCCATCTGTAGCTTATAGTCTTAGAAAGTTGCCTTCAGGATGCTGAGAAAGTAAATGACTTATTCATGGTCACACAACTAGTACATGCTAGAGACAAGATCTGATCCCAACATTTCTTGACTCTGAGGCCAACTCCTAGCTAGTTTTTCATGAGACTTCTCAGTCAGTTTTCTGAGATTTCACAAATATTTATTGGATGCTTAGCCCTCTGATAGATGTCAAATAAGTGTAAAACATTCCTTCCCTTCAAGGAGCATAAAATCTTTCTGAAGAGACATGACATCCATACTGATTGATGAAATAAGAGAAAATTTATGTTAACAGGTAAGTGAAGAAAAGAGATATTATCATTGAACTGGAATGGTCGGGAAGCTCCCATGGAGAAGTCAGTGCCTGAGTTGGGCTCTAAAAGTAGACACAGATGAGGGAGGAAGGGCATGAATAAATTAGGTGCAGAAACTGGAACAACTGTGGTATTTTCCGAGGGATAGAGAGGAACAAGAACATGACTCTTCTCAACAATATAATGTTATCGACACTCATACAGAGCTTTGGAAGCCATTTTTTTGGAAGAAGAGAATCTGGAGACTCTTAGAGAGCATTTTCACTGTTCCATGGGAGAAAAATAACTAGGATAAGTCTCACTCATTCATCCCCTAACTTTTAGCTTCATCAGGCCATGATGCATGAACCTCAGGGACTTCATTGTGTTTACACTCCAGTATATCTTAAGATCATGATTTCTTTTATGATATTTCCCTTATAGCCGAAATAGTATGGCAGAACAGATAAATGGAGGTTCACTTTTGAGCCTGGAAATCCTGGGTTTAAATTCTGCCTTTGATGCATGCTAGCTGTGTGGCCATGTACAAGTAACTGAACTTCTCAGCATCCTCAGGCACTTTTCTAAGACTGTTACAGATGAGTTGCAGTTGGGTCTACATTAATGGGAGAAGTTTCCACATAAGAAGTTGCCCACAGGGATTCAATCATAGGTCAGGGCACACAAACCAAATCTTATACCAAGTTTTGTGTTATGTATCTTCATTGGGAACATTAGGTGGTCTGATTATGACCACTCTGTGTGTGTCTCCATTGCCCTTGGGAGACTTGATTCTTCTGAGACTGTGGTGTTCCAAATTTGTAACCATATAGCATTGCTAATAGAATATTTTGGGTTTAAAAAAAATCTGTCTTTGTACAGTGAACAACTTGGGATTGTTAAAAGCACCACACAGTTTCCCAAATTCAGTTCAGCTCAGTTTCATTCCCTTATTCATTGCTAAATCCAAATCCTTTGCCTCTTTGTAGGGCCTGTGTCAGATTATTTTTAGACTGACTATATAAGTATTAGCTTAACTCCAGGTATTTTGAATGTGAGATCTTTATCTGACAAATAATGAATTGATATATAGGAAGAAATGAACCACATCAATAATTAATATTGATTGATAGGATATTCTTGTGCTGAGTGAAATCAAAAGAGACACACACATGGCATTCAACACATGTGCTTTCTGGTTTCACTTATCATGAGATATATATGTCCCTTTAAGTTTCTTTTCACATGGAACAACTTAATGATGAAAAGGGAAGTGTTTTTGTGTAAAGGAAAAGATTTATATTAATTGTCAAAGTGTGTATGATATCACCACTGTTATAGATAAATGTTTTGATGCCTGAAAGGAATAACAAATCAAATTTTAAAAAATAAAGGCTGCTTAGGAAGCTAGGTGGTGCAGTGGATAGAACACCAGCTTGAAGTTAGGAGGACCTGAATTCAAATGTAGTTTCAGACTCTTAATAGTTGTGTCATTCTGAACAAGCTACTTAGCCCCACGTTGCCTTAAAAAAAAAAGGCTGTTAATGTGTTATATATGTGTATGTTTGTTTACATATGTATACATGTATAAATATGTGTGTATATGTGGATGAAAAAAACATGGCTTTCAGACAGATTTGGACAATTGGGGATGGAAGATTATTAGTGGCAAAAATATGAAGATTCAGATTTCTTTCTGAATAAAGAGTGGTGGTGCTGGGCTTGTTTTGGGAAATATTTAATGCTTTCCTGACTCCGAGAAATGCTTTTATTTATTAACAACTAGGGAAATGATAAAGAAACATGATTTCAGGGGTGCCAAAGAGATAAAACATTGTTTTGAAGCCTTTAGAGCTTCAAGTGTAATTATTATTATTATTAGGCTTTAATTCATTTTCTATAATATTTTATAAAGAAAAACAAAATTCAGAATAAAAATGAGAAATCATATAAATATTTGAAGACTGATTAAGGACCATTAGTTTTACAGGAAATCAGGAGGCTGTCATTAAATCACTAAGGTATAGAAGACAGTTATAGGAAACTGAGAGAAAAATCTGATATAAGTTTTGGGAAATGAATTGAAGACTCATCAGGGAGGCTGAAAAGCTGCTGTTTCATTTATGGCAATTAGAAGCAATCAGAAAAATGGAAGACTTCAGATAAATGATCTCTGGTTGGAAATAGAATTGACTTCTTTTGGGGCAGCTAGATGGTGCAGAAAAGCACTGGAGTCAGGGGTCCTAAGTTCAAATTTGCCCACAGATATTTAACACTTAGCTGTATGATCCGGGGTTAGTCATAACCCTCATTGTCTCACCACAAAAAAAGTAATTGATTTCATTGGTAAAGAGCTTGAGGAATAGCTGTTGTCCTCAACTTTACCTGGTGGTGGAGAAAGGTAAAACTCCTGTTGTTCCAACTTGTCTTATGTCTTCTGATTTCTTTTATTATAATAATATTCATATTTATGTGGTTCATTTTATTATTGGTATATTATTTCATTGTTCATTGGATAAAAAAACCCATATTTAGAATACAGCAATATTGATTGGTAATCTCAAGGTTGTTATTATTGTTCTTTTTCCTCTACAGAAACATTATAGTCCTTTCCTTTCCTACTTTCTAGCCCTCTTTTGTTTTGTTTACCCCTAATAAAATGTCGTTTCCTTCTCTTGCTTTCTCCCTCTGCCCTCTCTCCCACCTTAATCCCTTTACCACATTCAGCACCCTTTTCTGCCAGTGTTCCTATGGAAATTCTAAAGAAAGATATCCTTTAAAACTGGGGGCTTTTAACTTTTTTCTTTAATTAATTGGTAGCTAAACTGTTGATGGTAAGCCCTGCCATTCATGATAGACTTTATGTTCCTCTGACATAGCCTTCAAAACCTAGGGTTACTTCCTTGGTGACACAATGTGACTTTGGAATAGATCTTTGTAGAATTAACAAATAACCAATTTTCTTTGCTTCATTTAAACTGCTTTGGAATGTAGAACAATGTTCATATTCCTTAGACTAAACAACAATCCAGAGGTTCCTTCAATTCCAAAGAGATTCTGTGATTAGCATGTGAACATATATTCATATGGAATATGAGTTTTTTGAGAGTGGGGACTATTTTTTCTATTATATGGGCAGTGCTTGAAAAATACTTTTTCATTAATTTATTAATCATGATGTTGACAAAGATCTCTTGAATGGCAGAATTGATGACCTTGTGCTCAATACTTCTACCTTTTTCAACAAGTAAATTAGATATTCTATTGTTCAGTGAGACTTGGCATCAGAGTTTTTAAGAAATCATTCCATTAAATACAGCACACCAAAAAAGCGCCATAAAATATTTTACCATGTGTATTTTAGATGGAAATTTAAATATCTAATCCAATAAACATGTATTCAGTGTCTAACTTGCCAGACATTGTGCTAAATTCTGAGGATACAATTAATAAAAAGAAAGTTACTTTCTGCCCTTAAGGAGCTTACAAGCAAAGTGGGAGACAACACACAAAAGGAGGAAAGAGAGCATAGGGAAGGAGGTACCCAGCATGGATTTGGGGGTTCATCATCTCCAGTGGAGTTAAATCAGGCAGAGCAGCAGCTTCAAAGTGGAATATGCCTTTTATTTAAAATGGCTAAGAATGTCATCAACAACAACAACAACAACAAAACAACCACACATGAATCAAGACCAACTCTACGTTTAAATGCTTCTGTTTTCAGAATGAATTGCCTTAGCACTGACCTCACTGTATTTTTCTAAATTATCTTTCTTTCCCTTTGGCACATAACTTATTAAGAAAAATGTTTATAAGAAAACCATAGAATAGGGAATTCACTGCAAGAGGAAGTAAAAATGTTGTAAACCATAATGCAGCTTCATCTCTAAACCCAGAAATGATCTTGATCTTTCACTACCTTTTCTAATAGGAGATTTGATTGAAGCCCACACTATGGAAGGAATTTGCTCAGGCTAGAATAAAGCTATCGTGCATTGTAATTAATGATGCCTGAAATGTACCTTCTTTGAATCTTTCTCTTCTTAAAAGACTTAGCTCTAGTGCCTCTTTTCCTAAAGCTGCCTCTAATCTCTTCTAGCTCTGAATGTTCTCTCATTCCTCAAATTATCTTATACTCATATATACATCATGCCTTGGTGGAATATAACTGCCTTGAGGACAGGGATTGCTTTATCATTTAACAGAACCTTATGCTTACTAGGCAGTTAATAACTTTATTATGTTGAATTGACTTGACTAGAGCACCATTTAGCTAATTAATTGTTCAAATGTTTATTTTAATGCAACTAATACACAAACCTAATCTATATCTCACTTAACCTTGGTGAATAACTGAAGAATTGTAGTTTTAAATTCTGACAGATAAAGCTTTTATGTCCATTAGGAATTACATATATGTGTGCTCAAAATTAGAACTAGTAGGTTAGGAATTCAGACGCTAAGCCAGAGAAATGGGTGTGGGGGAGTTATTTTTTGGTTTGTATGATTATTATCACTGAAGATTTTGAGGGCCATGGGATTCTCATTTTAATTTCAGTAAAGAAAAAAAAAGAAAGTAGTGGTATACAGTACTTTAATAGTTCAAATCTGATGTTGGAAAGCTTGTTAAATTATCTTTCTCCTCCCCATCAGTACAATCCTCAGGCACAAATTTACTTTTTCAAATATATTTTACAGCAGAACACAACTTGGAGAAGGAAATGGCTTTCTTTTCAGACCTTATGTAGGCCTCTTTTCTTTTCCTACACTGTTGTTCCACGGTGCCAAGAGGCAAGTTGTCACCAAAAAAAACTGAGAGGTAATTACTGCCTTTTCTTAAGCCAATTTGTAGTGGGAGCTGGGGCGCCTTTGTTCTCCTGGTTCCTGAGTTGTTCCTTTTTCATGAAAGAGAGGAAATGATAGAAAAATCATTTTTACAATGAAATAAATTATATTTCAAAGGACTGCCCATTTCCAGTTGTCACAATTAGGTGGCAGTGATTTTAAAGTTTTAATTTATTATGGCTCACGAGGGAATTTTTGTCTTACAAAAATTTAATTCCTGCCAAAGCTTAAAAAAAAAACCCAAAAAAACACCCACAAAAAGAAATTGTGTAACCTAAGAAACAATGGCTTTATAGAAGTCATTGTGGGTTTTCTATGCATTTCCATTGTCAGATGGAAACTCTGAAGCCTCAATGGCCATTTCTAATTTATAGCATTTATTATTTTAGCAGGACAAATAGCGCAAGTTTTGGATGCTTTACCTAAATGAAACCCACTAGGCTTAGCAGGATTGGGGCCATGTGTTTTCCTCTTAGAGAATCTTCCATTGCAACAGTAATAAAGGCTAAAACCCTAATTGCTCAAAGAGTAATAAAGAAAAGGGAAAGGGAAGGGGCAAACGGAAAGTATTTCCATAAAACTTAATGATGACTAAGTCCCCCCAAAGCATTTGTTTTCACAACAACAAACCAAAGGTTCCCAAGTGGCTTTGTTTTCTTACACTGACACATGCACATATGCAGAAGATGAAGTGAACACTTTTCTCCATAAAAGGTCAGCAGAGGAGGAGGAGGTGTTTAACTTTATTTAGACATAATACATTAAAAAAGTGAGTTATCCAGACATCTAAGCCAATATTGAAGTGGTGTTTGTTATCCAGCCCACTCTCTGCTCCTTGTGGGTTGCTGCTCTTGTTTGGTTATGTCTCATTTTATATGAGATTTTCTTGGCAAAGAGACTCGAGTGCCTTGCCCCCATTGGTGTCCCCATTTTAAAGATGAGGAACTGAGGTAGATAGGGATGAAGTGGTTTGAGTCAAGGTCACGCATCTTGTAAATGCCTGAGGTTGGATTTAAACTCAGATATCCCTGGTTCCAAGCATGGTACTCTATCTACTGCACCAGGTAGCTGTGCCTGTTAGCTGCCCTTTTGTGTCTTAAGCAGCTAATAAATAGTTGTTTATGCATGAATGAATGATCACAATATACTTATTTCTGAGGCAACTTTTACCTGTTGGACTCATGGACAAATTGATCAAAAAGTAGGACTCTGCAGAGAACAGGGCATGGTTTCCATACTCAAGGACCAGTTCTCTTTAACTCCAGATGACAATGACAATGATCTATACAGGATAACTTATTGGGAAAGCAAAAGAGTGAGTTTAAAGGAAGGTAGTTGCTTAAGAGGAAAGCTGGATGAAGTTGGTATGGGAACACTGGATCACAGTGTAAATACATAGCATGTCCTGTTCGTGCTAACAGCTGGGCAATAACAGCAGCAATCAGATTTTGCCTCAGTCAGTCAGAGGTCTAGTGCCTGTGGTCACACATGAGTGTCTGCACTAAATTAAAGAACTAAATGGTCCAACATCTAGTTGGTAGAAATGACTGGACAGCTTTCTTCTATATGACAGGTTTAGTGAGAAGTGCCATTCATTAACCCTGGAAAATTGAAGTCTGGCTCCTAAGCTTGGGCTGGTAGGGGTACTTGGTTTCAGGCAGACAGTATAATGCTAATGGGAAATGGTTCCAGTCTATTTTCAGTAAGGCAATTTTTCCCTGTCATTTTTTCTTAAGTCTGATAGAGTGTGATATATGAGAGAGTCTGTGTGTAAAGCCTTAGAAATGCCAAAAAAATGTAAAAAAAAAAGCATTTTATGAGAAATCTTCTTGCTCTTTCCATTAAATATCTACCTTAGCTTTAGAATTTGCATTTGTTCTACATACTTTATCTTAAGTTGTTTTTAAAACTTGATTGTACTATATAGGGTAATGTTTTTCTGGCTGTTTTTCCTCCTTGATCTTCCTCATCAAATATTCTTCTTTTGACTACCTACTTATTTTTAAATACATATTTTTAAATTGGACTATCTTTTGTCTCATTTGTTACCTGGTACTTAGTCGTTGAATGGATATGGCCTCAGAGATAAACTGAGACTTGGGAAAGACTTTAATTTAGAAAGATCAAGGTCATCCATTACATCCTGAGCTATTGCCAGTCATCTTGGCCTTTGTCTTACAATTGGACTCCTATGACTAAAGGAGAGAGTGAGGTGCTTGAATATGGTTCACTCACAAGTCAAGACATCACCCTCATGATATCATTGTTTGTCTTAGAGAAAGAAAGACAAACAGTAACAACAATATTTTTAGATACTTAGATGTTTGTGTGCAAAAATGTACAAACTCATTGTCATTCTTGTTTTTATTTGGAGATGAGTATAAGTAAGGTTGTGATCTTTTGGGTAATATTGTGTAGGAGCTTTTTTTTTTTTTAAGTAAATAGATGTCACACAAGAAAAAAAAGAGATTTTGATCTGATCAGTGGGAGAGACCTAATTATGTGGGAATGTGACTGAAGTAGAGATATGATTGGAATGGAATGAAAATATATTGAACTCTTAAATGTACTGCAAAGGGAACAAAGGAAATCTTTAGGTTTGTAAAATAATATGACGTTGTACCTCTACAATGCATCCATCTTGTTCCTGGATTACCCTCTGAGCCTACCTGAAGTTATTAGACTATATCACAGTAATTGCTTTAATAGCGACAAAGCATTTTACTTCAGTTGCCTCATTTGCTCTTCACAGTTGCATTGTGGAGTATGTAGGGCAGGTCATTATTATTTTCATTTTGAACAAATCAAAAAACAGCTTTTAGAAGGTTAAATAATTTACTTGTGATCACAGAGCTACCAAGCAGAAGATGTCTTAAGTGTTTTTCCCAGGCTTATCTGTTTAGGTACAGTAGGGGCTTGATTATATTTTATTCTCATTTCTTTTGTCCTTTCACAGAGAAAATTGGGATTATTGTTTTGAAAAAAATATGTTATGGCTCTCTTCAACAATGAAATGTTTCAAACCAGTTCCAATTGTTCAGTGAAGAAAGCCATATACACTCAGAGAGAGGGATATGAAATGTGGACCACAACATAACATTTTCATGCTCTTTATTGATGTTTGCTTGCGTTGTTTCCTTTCTCAGATTTTTTTTTCTTGTAGATACTATTTTTCTTACACAGCAAGAAAAGTGTGGAAATATGTATACATATATTCGATTTGTCAAGTATTTTAACATAATTAACATGCAGTAGATTTCCTGCCGTGGAGGGGAGGGTGGAGCCTAGGGGCGAAAAATTTGTAACAGAAAGCTTTGTAAGGGTCAATGTCAAAAAATTACTCATACATATGTTTTGCAAATAAAAAGCTTTAATTAAAAAATTATGTTAGTGAAAATAAGATCTTAACTTTTCTTCTTGAAGAGTATCCTTTTACCTTTTGAAACCAGAGTACTGGTTTCAGCACTGATCAAGGGAGCCATTGCTTCAGCACAGTCCTGACCTGTCCTAGCCTAGCTTATTTCATGAAATTGGGCACAATCCCAGGCTGAGGTGGTATTGCTGCCTGGGTGGGTGTGTTTAATTCTTGGCTGCCAGCTTGCCACCACAATGCGTTTTCTTAGCAGGCTGTACTATTGCGAATGAGTTCAGCCCTTATTCACTATTTCCATGGGTAATTATTTGCAACAACTCCCCCCCCCATCTCTGTAGCTATTTATGAAATTATACTTTGTTTTAGTTTAGCTGTAGAAGACAAATTAGTAACTGTTGCTAATCCATTAAAATAAAGTTTAGGGGGAAGAATGAAAGGAAATAAAATTGATTGCCTTAGATGTCTTGAAGCTACATGGATGTTATCTATTTTCTTCTTAGAAACATTTTATTTAGTCATTTCTTTTCTGGAGGCAATCAGGGTTAGGTGACTTATTCACGATCACATAGCTGGTAAGTAAAAGTGGGTGTGAATTCAAACCCTTCTGACTCTAGATGCACTATCCACTGCACCATTTAGTTGGAACATCTCACCTAGTCATAAAGAGAACTGGAAAGCTTAAAAGAAATTTAAAAGAAACTTCTGAATGGCTTAGATTCTGTTTCATTTCCCATAAACCAATAACTTGCCCTTTGGGTTATCTTTTCATGCTGAACAACTAGTTTAAAAAATTCATTTTAGCCAATTTTTACATTCAAATAGTCAAGGACTAAGAAGACTAAGTGACTACTAATGGCCTATGAATGTACAAAAACTCAGAGTGAGATGTTCCTGAAACTCATACAGAGAGTATACATGTAAGCCCATTCCTAGAGGACAGGGAGTCACTTCTCAGGATATAAATACTTAATGGATCTGAGATTCATCAGAACAGGAGAAATTCTGGAGTGGGTACCCACCAGCTAACTTAGTGGATAAGTCCTAGGGACTTTGAGGATAAGGGACTTCCTCATTTAGTTATGACAGTAGCTAATAACCAGCTTTTATATAGCATTTTAAGATTTGCAAAGCACTTTTACCTATGTTATCTGATCATCACAACAACCCTGTGTAATTATTGTCCTCAATTTATAGATGAGGAACTGAAGTTGAGTAAGGTTAAATGACATGTCTAGGATAACATTAACCAGTGTTTGAGACAGAATTTAAACTTAGGTCTTCCTTATTCCTTCAGCCATAAGTGGTCATAAGTGTCAGAGACAGAACAAGAATATGAGCCTTTTTGACTTCAAGGTCAGTACTCAGTCCATTATGCTACTCTTCAAAATTGTGACCTATTAAGAAATATTTTTAAATTTGCCTCAGAAATTGTGTGTGTGCATGTATGTATACATGTGAAAATGACTCTTGTAGAGAAGGGTCCATACAAGCCCGAAATCTATGATCTTTTTGTTATCAAGAGCTACATGTTTTAGTGTAATTGATATATGTTCTCCATTGATACTAACAGTTCTGGAGTATGTACATGTGGGACAGTCAGGCTTTGGGGGACTGGAGGTGTCAGAATGGCTGGATGGATATAAAAAACTAAATTAAATTTAGATGTGGCAGTGGAAAGTAACCAGGAAGGGTGGAAACTTCAAACTTTCTCTTTTAACTTAAATAACCGCCAACAAGAACCAGAATGTCAGAATCATTTAAAAAAAAAGAAAAGAAAAGAAAAAAGAGAGAGAGAAAGAAAGTTTTTACACATTTCTTATCTTACACTCTAGTTGGCCAACATCAGATCTCTCCCTCCAGGGTGAGTGTAGCAGTGATGTGAGCTGATGATGCCTTAGCAGAGTTATTATGATCCAAGTAGTTTAGATGAAAAGTGACTGGGTGCATCCACTACTTCTGTGAGAAAGAGGGAAGAATTTGTTCCTATTAGGGTCACAATTTGCTCCTCTTATCTTTCAGTCCTTTCTTGTTGTTCTTTCTGTTTTCTTTCATCAATTTCTCCCATCTCCTTGGTGCAGGGCAGTTATGTGAAAGTGGGCCCAGCTGGTCTTTGAATGAGTTATCTTTGTTATGTTCTTCTTACCTCAGAAGTTTTACATAAATTGCAGTGTCTGCCATGCTTTAAAAAGACATTGCTAAAATATTCTGTCTTTTCATCATGAATATAGTTTGGGTTTCCTTCAGGTTTATCCCCCAAAACTTATTGTGTATATCAAAGGCATAATTACAGAAATGTCCATGCTTGGTTATGGTTGCTGCAGTTGAAAAAAATCAAATTTAGATTTATTTTTTTAAATTTTTTAAAAATTTTTTTATTAATAATTTTTATTTGCAAAACATATGTATGGGTAATTCCTAAACATTAACCCTTACAAAGCTTTCTGTTACAAATTTTTCCCCCCTACTCCCCACCCCTCCCCTAGATAGCAGGATATCCACTACATGATAATTATGTTAGAATACTTAAATCGAATACATGTATAGTTATTGCCACACACATCATTTGTTTATTCAGGAGAAATCGTATCTATAAGAAAGAATAATCCGATAAAGGAAATACAATGCAAGCAAACATCAATAGAGAACATGAAAATGTTATGTTGTGGTCCACATTTCACATCCCTCTCTCTGGGCGTATATGGCTTTCTTCACTGAACAATTGGAATTGGTTTGAAACATTTCATTGTTGAAGAGAGTCATGTCCCTTAGAACTGATTCTCATATAGTACTGTTGTTGCCGTGTACAATGATCTCCTGGTTCTGCTCATCTCACTCAGCATCAGTTCATGTAAGTCTCTCCAAGCCTCTCTGAAATCGTCCTGCTAGTCATTTCTTACAGAGCAATAATATTCCATAACATTCATATACCGTAATTTATTCAGCCACTCTCCAATTGATGGGCATCCATTCAGTTTCCAGTTTCTAGCCACTACAAAAAGAGCTGCCACAAACATTCTTGCACATGTGGGGCCCTTTCCTTCTTTTATGATTTCTTTGGGATATAAGCCCAATAGAAACACTGCTGGGTCAAAGGGTGTGCGTAGTTTGATAACTTTTTGAGCATAGCTCCAAATTGCTCTCCAGAATGGTTGGATCCGTTCACAGTTCCACCAACAATGCATCAGTGTCCCAGTCTTCCCACATCCCCTCCAACATTCATCGTTATCTTTTCCTGTCATTTTAGCCAATCTGACAGGTGTGTAGTGGTACCTCAGAGTTGTCTTACAAATTTAGATTTATTAATAAAAATGTTGAACCATTGAACAAAAATAGAGTGCTCAAGGAAGCCAAGAATGGAATTTATAAGTTTTAATATTTTGATTATTTAGTGCTTCCTTTCTAAAGGGGGCAGGACTTGAGAATTCTTTTCCTCCCAGATCTCTTTTCTTTCAGATCTGCCTAGTGGATTTATTCAGATAGTCAGAATTTTAGTCTGTCCTAGATCACTTTCTCTTTCACTGTGATTAGAACAATAATAACTGAACATTTAAATATATAAATATATATTTATATTTACATACATATATATGATTAAAATAAATGTTTTACACTAAAAAAGAGCAAGTTATACAAATACAAACAATCAAATCTATAGAATTAGTAAGGTAATTAGTAATCCTAGAATGATCTCTGCCTCTTCTACCCATTTTTAAAAAATCAGCTTCGGGGCAGCTAGGTGGTGCAGTGGATAGAGTACCAGCCCTGAAGTCAGGAGAACCTGGGTTCAAATCTGATCTCAGACACTTAACATTCCCTAGCTGTGTGACCCTGGGCAAGTCACTTAACCCTATTTGCCTCAGCAAAAAGCAAAAAAAAAAAAAAAAAAAAAAAAAAAAAAAAAAAAAAAAAAAAAAAACCAGCTTCAAGAAGTCTTTCCTAATCACTCAAGCATATATGTTCTCTTAAACTTTAGTAGAACTGGCTGAACCTTTTGGTGCTAAGCCTTCTCCACTTAGCTAGGTTGGGTCTCATATGACACATGTCTAGACTGTCACTGGGCCTGTACTTGAAGCCATTCCATCATGAGAGATAGGACTTGCCACAGCTTGTGCTCCATGTTGGCATAGCATTTGAACATTTATCTCCACACCCCAGTGAGACATTAGAATAGGACTTTAGCAGATGACTGTCTCATATCTTCAGAAAAAAAGGTTTGAGAATGGAAAAAAAATCCTTGTTATACCAGTTAGTTCATCAGCTTAATAATAATTGTTTGTACTCACTATGGGAGTCACTAATATAAAAAAGTTTAATTATAAAAATGCTATAGTTGGTTAATTGTAAGAAGTCAGCTAAGATATCTCCAGGGACAGGGGAACAGTTTAGAATGCTTTGCATCATTTAAGTCAAGAAGAACCATGCACTGTTTATTCATGTGGCTAGTCCATCTGTTTCCTGAGGGTGTTCTCATTGTGAAAATGCCAGTGCATATTACAGTGGATAAAATGGAATAAAATACAATTTAAATTGGCCAGGAAAAGGCAGTATTGCACGTTTGAAAACTTTCTTGACATTTTATGACTTACTCAATGAGTGGTATAGGAAAATGTGGTTCTCTGGCACAGGAAAATAACCTGAAATAATCCTGTGCCTGATGGACCTCCTCTCTGACTCCAGACCAGAGGATAAGACCACTTGAATGGAGTTATCATTGAGGTTGTGTGGGATCTATATAGGAAGCAACTTGGTCTATATTTTCTCTGGGCAAGTTCCTCCAGTATGGGAGAATTGTGGCCAGAGATTCTGGTTGTAGAAAACATGAGAATGATGTATATAGTTCTCCGTGTTCTACAGATGCTCATGTTATTTACAGTACAGGAGAGTACAGGAGAGACCCATAAATAATGAATTATGATAGCCCAGCTGGGATGTGATGAAAGAGTTTTTGGGGATCTCCCCATTATGGCTGAACCATAAGGATTGTAATTTGGAAAAGTTCCTAAGCTAGCAGTGGTGAGACAGATTTATAGTCCAATTTATGTTAGAGCTAAAAAAAGAAGTTGAAGTAAAAAAAATAGCTTCAGAATTGTGATATCTTTAAGAACTTCCATTGAAAGTGACATTTAAGAAGGAATGAAGCAAAGTCATTTGGGCTAGATAAAAGTATTGCATTGGAAACAAAGTACTTTATTTTTTTCTTTAAAAAATAAGTTTAAACTGGAATTCATTATAAGTTAGCTCTTGATTATCTATTCTCTAGAAGGGAATTTAATGCTTAGAATTAATGTCACTGGAAAAAGTGGTATCATATAACATTTTTGTGTTTTTATATTAGAAAGTTTCTTGCTATTTCAATAAAATAATTAAGCTACCCCATAAAAGTCTGGCTGTCTAGCTGCCTTACTGTGCCTCCCTCCTTGCCTAACTTCTTTCAAGTTCATTTTCCTTAGTGGGAATGTACTATACTACCTCTCAAACTGAAGCAAAATTTTGAAAGCAAAATAAGCTGTCTTCTGTTAACTTGATGGTTTATATATTATACCTAATGTATATATTTATATCTACCTATATAAATATATATGTTACATAAGTAATCAATAAATCCACAAATATTATTATTGGCCAGGCACTGTGTTAAGCTCTGGAGGATACACAAAAAGGGGGAACTAGAACACAGTCTTTGCTCTCAGGAAGCTTAAAGTCTAATGGGGATGGACAAGTGCCAATAACTACATGCATATAAGATGTCAATATAACAAGTGGAAGGTAGGCTCAGAAGGAATGTGCTAGCAGTTGAGGTATATTCAAAAAGGCTTTCCCAAGAAGATGAAATATGAGCTGGAGAAACCAGGAGATGAAGGTGAGGAGGGAGAGCATTCCAAATATAGAGGATAAGCAATAAAGAGGGGGAGTCAAGAATAAATGGTTTTATGTTAAACTATAAGCATCACACTTTGTTACATAGAAGGTTCAGTAAATCTAGATTAGAGCTCTCTTTCTGACAGTGGCTTTAAGAAAAGTTTTTGTAGCTATTATATTTGTCCTCCATGACATCAAATTAAAAAGATTTAAGGAACATCTAAGTTTTCCCTGAGATTGTTATGCATCCATCATCTCTAAGTTTAGCTAAATTTATTTGTATGTTTGTTGAAAGAGAGGCAATATGGTGTAATAATAGGAAGCTAATCAGAAATATGAATTCAAGTCTCAACTCTGAGACTTCTGTCTCTCACTGACACCCTAAATTGCAGGGAAGGTGCTGACCTCCATTTTTAATAGAAACAGTTCATTGTCAATGAAATTACATGGCTATTTTCTTTCTCTATTTATCAAAAGTACTACTTGGTGCTTTTAATATGTCTAATATGCTCACCACCCCACAAACCCATCTTTTTAATGTATTATGTTCTTAGTGAGACTTGTTAGAGGCAGCAAGTCATGATATGGAGAGAGCTAGCCTTGGAGTTCAAAAGGCTGTTCTACCACTAATATGTATTTTCAATATGACACAAAAGGAAAGAAATTAACAAAAGGAAAGAAATTTATTGATTGTGATTCATTGATCTACTTAGATGTATTCAGGGGTCAAAGGGAAATGGCAGTCAGTCATTCCAGATATTGTTCAGTTGGAAAACATAAGCCAGTACCTTTGAAATACTGAATAGAAAATGGTGGTGACCATATAAGAATTGCAGCATGGTTATCCAATTTTAGGTCATGGCTTTGTACTGTTTTATCAACAGTCTGAAAAAGGGATCTCAGAGAATCATAGATTAGGAGCAGAAGGGGATCTCAGAGATTGTCTAATTCATTCTCATTTTGCAGATTAAAGAAACCAAAGTTCAGGATTACAAGGTAGTGTCAGAGGTGGATTTGAACTTGGTCTTTTGACTCCAGAGCCAGTACTCTCTTCATTGTATATGTATGAAAGATCAAAAAGTGATAAAATGTAGTAACACGTGGTAAACCAAATCACCAGACTGTAAAAATTGGCTTTAAATGATTTTCATCTACCCAAGAGCTTTGAGAACATTTTAGATGAAACAGTGTAATTACTGTCTAAAAATGTATAACCTATAATTATAAAAGGCAATTTATTGTGCCATAAGACTGGCAAAATGGCCTATATGATACTGATTTCAAAAATACTCCAGAGAGGACCCTGAAAACTACCTAAGAGTCTTATTTCTATACCTGGCAAGCTGGTAAAATCTGTAATGAAGGAAGCATCTTAGATAAACATAACCAGCTGTGGGAAAAGTCAAAACGTTTTCTATGAGGGAAATGATGCCTTATTAATCTGTTAGAGTTCTTAGAGGGGTCAGTGAGTGTAAGGACAAAAGAGAAATTGTGTACATGTGCTTTATTTAGAATCTCCAAAAGCCTTTGTTGAGTTTGTACACCATCAACTCTGTAAAATTTTTTTAAAAGAGCTGGCCTATCGTAGAATCAGTATTGTCTTTCTTCCTTGAATTGCTCCCTTCTCTAATAATTTTATGTATTATAATCAGATTAAACTTATTCATGTGCAATTTTATTAATATCTCCTTAAAATATATAGTATCTCCATGCTCCCTGTGTAAGATTTAAACTTCATAACCTGGCATTAATTTGTGGCCTTCTATTTATTTATCTCTGACCTATCTTTCCAACCTTCATCTCCTACTCCTTTATCCTCTTGTGATCTAGGTTTTACTCAAACTGAATTATGCATCAGTCCATAAAAACCTTCCATCTTTTCTCAACTCCATGATTTAGTTTTTGTTCTTTGCATAGATTTTCTTTCTGCTTTTGATACCTAGTTTCAGATGTCACTGCCTCCAAAAACCTTCCAGGTTTGACCCTCCTTAGAACTTTAGTAGTATTTTGTACTTCTCTTATATTACTTAACTACATCTTCTTTCATAATATAGTTATTTGTGTAACTATCTTATCTCAAACTCTAGTAGATGTAAGCTCCTTGAGGACAGGGAATGTCTGATTTGTCTTTTTATCTCCAGTGGCTCCTACCAATAGTGATTTATATATTTGTTGTTGTTGTCAGTCATGGCTGACTCTTTTTGGACCCATTTTGGGGATTTTCTTAGGAAAAGATACTGGAGTGGTTAGCCATTTCCTTCTCCAGCTCATTGTATAGATGAGGAAACTGAAGCAAACACAATTAAATGATTTGCCCAGGTTCACACAGCTAGTAAGTGTTTGAGGCCAGATTCAAACTCTTGAAGATGTCTTCCTAATTTCAAAACCAGTGCTTTATCCTCTTCATCACCTAG
Organism: Myrmecobius fasciatus; assembly: GCA_023553655.1. NCBI lineage: Eukaryota > Metazoa > Chordata > Mammalia > Dasyuromorphia > Myrmecobiidae > Myrmecobius > Myrmecobius fasciatus. Next base: position 102,942 of record JAJPUD010006997.1, read on the forward strand.
TTGCTTATTTATACATTATGATTACTTAACATGTTTTTTGAGCCAAATTGGATGTAAACCTCATACAAATGGACAGATAATCACAAATATTTCATGTTGTAATAGTTCTGAGCAGAATTTAAAAAAAACTAGCTCTAACTGGAGAACTATTGAGTGTTGCCTAGTTCTATAACATTTTGTAGGATTAATAATTTAACTATTTTGTGATATTAAGGTAAAAGAATAGGTTTGATTCAGATGTTTTACAATTATCAAAAGAACAATAATTAATAGAATTTGATTTAAATTTTTTTTGAGGGCCGGGTTTGGTTTGGATCTCTTTTCTTTAGAAGTACAGAGAACTACTGATGTGGAAATTGTCCACTATTGTAGGTCTACAACCTGGGGGCACTGAAAGGTTAGGTGACTTGCCCAGTCATACAACTAGTATGTATCAGACTTATTCAGGTCTCCCAGATTCCAAAGCTGGCACTCTCTCCACTATGCCAGTCTACTTCTTGACTTAAAATATAAGGCCAGATAATTTCAAGAGGTATTTATGTTGTGGAATTGATTTTAAATAGCTGAATTCCTTTATTTTAGGGACTTTCTTTCTAATCCCTTTGATTTCCTTTTAGTGTCTATAATCCCTGAAATTTTTTGGCTCTTATTGTTTAAAAATCTAATTAAAATGGTGCTGAATCAGTTGTAGACAATTTGCTTCCCAAGCCTTCAGGGGCTGTGGCTAGAGCTGTCAGGATGTATTAGTATGATTGGGCTAGTCTTACTTACAGATCATAGCAAGCTCTCTTATAAAGGGTGGAGGTGTTTGGTTTGTCTCCAAAGAAAGTGAGTAATAATTGACCTAATGTACAGAGCACATGAATAACATATTCTTTTGGTCAGAAATTTATGGCTTACAGGGTGTGCTAGAGTTCATATTCCTCTTTCATATCTTCCAAAAATATTTCAAAATGCTTATTTGTTACATTAAAATTCAAATTCAAGAAAGATTCACACATAGTGATACCTTAGATAAAGTTCTTGGCTTTGAAACAATATCTGAAGAGATGTAATCTCCCTTTAAAATATCTGTTCCTAATCCTTAACAGTAATACTCTCATTGTAGTTGCATTAGCCTCATGTTAGAATAAAGTCCTTTGTTTTCAATTTTATATACCGGGATTAAATATTTCTCTTTGAGAAAGGAGGTTCACCCAGTTCCCAGAACATACCAATTGTTCATTTTTTGACCTAGAAGATTAAAAGAAAGTTGAATTCCTTTAATACTTTTTCTCTAAGTGAATTGAACATCACCTACTTTAAGATAACAACTGTATTTGATTTTTGTTATTCTTGGCCTGTTATTAAACATTCAACTTGGAATCAGCCCCTGACTTATAATATATTGAAGCTATAACCTTAGGCCAGTCAACTAACCTCTGGCTGTGCTGGGTAAGTCTGACACTTTAAATTACTGAGAAGGAGCTTATCTGTTTTGGTAGAGAAGTTTCTTTATCAGGACTTCCTTATACATAGCTATACCCCTATGCCAACTTAGAACTGTATGTAACATTTGGGAGAGCAAGGGAACCTTTTAAGATACCTTTTGTTCTTTGGCATGTTTATTCACTGCCTACTGTGTGCAGAACACTGCGCTGGTGCTGTGGGGAAATGCTGTCAGAGTTGTAGCAGTGAGAAGCAGTGAGTTGGTGGGTTTAAGGTGAGGGAGAAGTGACTTCATTTGGCCAAGAGCTCCAGGGACAGCTGCTGCCCTTCAGCTTTTCCCATGTGTAGAGAAAGGGGATGGTTGGTTGTCCTTGGTTGTCAAGGAGAACCAAAATGACATCCCTATATGCCAGTTGAGTTACAGTGTGTCCCACTGCGGCTGATCAGCCCAATATGAACTCAGGATGCTCAGCCACAGGTGGGATACCAATAGTCCTTATGAACATAGGATGGATTCTTTTAACTTTGTGCATCTCCTGTTTCTTCTGAGCTAATTTGATACTCCTTTGCTCATAGAGCACAGCACAGTCTCTGAGGAGGGCCAGCTCTGATGGGCGGTCCTGTGCCAGTGTTTTCCAAGTCATATAATTGGTACTTCTCACAGGGCCTGTTGCTCTCTTTCGCCACCTCTAAATTGAGAAGGGAAGGCATCAGAAGTTTCAGAATTTCATTATTATCTAGGAGAGCTGGTTTAAAGAGTCATTCTGAATTGTGTTATTCTAAGATCCATTCTGTTTGATTAATCAGGGCAACATCAAAGTAAGTGAAAAATTAACTGGTCTTCCAGTTTCACATAAGAGTTAACGCTATCTATAAACGTCCTTTTATGAATGATGGTTAAACTGAAATTTTATATGGTATGTGTGGAGAGAAGAGTAGGGGTGAGGGAAAGAGAAAGGAGGAGAGTTTAACTGAATGTTTAATTGAAGATCAGTCTCAAATTGAGCAACAATTGGGCAATAAGTTGAAAAACACTTTCTTGGGTTGTAAAAATTCCTGAATGGACCAATAACTTTGAAACCTATTGTGAATTATTTTGAGCACAAGAGTTTTCTTCCTTCATGTGCACCTCTGCCAAGTTCTTCTAAGTATGTGGCCATTCTTCACCATGAGTAGAGTGTATTGTGAGAAAGAGATCTGAGTTTATAAAAATGTGTATAATGATGTATTTTATTATTGATGTCTTTGCCTTAATATATTGGTATCTATAATATTTATTTCAATTTAGTGTTAACTAAAATTATATTTGAGATGTAAACATATTTTTATTTCAACTGGCTAGTTATATAAATATCACACAAAGAGGATATGTTGCATTGCCTTGTGAGAGGCTTATTGTCTAGGTAGAAAAAACAGTGTATGGCTGCCTCAAGAGCTAGTAATTAGAAGAGTTTCATCCATAGGATCATGAGAATTTAAATGTAATAGTTTGGTGGTCATTTATTTCTGGAAATTGCTACCGTGAAAGCACAGTAGATTCTAGCCAAACCTAAAGAGAAGTTTTACATCCCCTATAAGAAAGGTGATATGTAGATATGACTTATGTGACTTTTATGGAGCTGTTTATCTCCTCCTCTGTTTCCACTGTAGTAATATGATATTCTATTTGTGTTGGAAATTTGGAAAGCAACTTACTTGCCTGGATTTTCTCCTCTAGCATGGTTGAAAATCTAATATAGAGACACATGAAGACACTGGTTTGTTTTATTTATAAGGGGAGTAGGAGCAGGTTGGTCACTTATTATTTATACGTCATTATCTTCCAGAAAAGTTTTTACCAGCTCTTGAGAACCAGTTGCTAGAAATCAACAAATGCTACAAATCAGGACTTGATTTATTGATTGATGATTGATTGATGATTGTCTAGAGTTAATGAAGTGATCCGAAAAATATCCACTTGCATGCTGACAAAATTCCTAGATAGATAATATTCAGGGATTTGAGTTTTATAGCTATTATGTCATCTGATTATAAGGATATTCTACTTCATGTAATTACAATTTGGGGGGAATTCACTTAGGGGGGTGACTTCTAGTAGTAATTCAGGGAAAGGGACATAGGAAAGGGAACATAGAATTAGTTTTTAAAATATATTTATTGAGATCTGTTAAATTCTGCGCTGTCTCTCTCTACCCTTTCCTAGAGAGCCATCCTTTCCAACAAAGAATAAAAGAGGGAAAATAAAAGTTAGTTTAGCAAAACTAACCAATACATCTAAAAAGTCTGACATTATATGCAACATTCCACAGCCATAGTTTTCCAGCCTTACAAAGAAAGGGCCATCTCATAGTTCTTGACCAAGCTTGGCACAGGAATGATTAATGGATTCAACAAATATATTTGTCATCTTACTCTGTAGAGTAGTATCCTAGACTTCAGATTTTACAGAAAGTAGATATTTTGAAAATCTGAGGTTTTATGTCTTGGGCTTTAAGAAGTAGATTTGCTAGTTTTCCACAAAAAATAAGTATTTATACACAATATTTTTTATTTACACAATAATTATACACACACATATCTTTTTAGAAGTAAACTTTATTTAGCAATCATTATATCAGATGCCAAGGCTGTAGAGACAGAACCCAGAAATCCTTGCCTTTAAGGAACTATGAAGAACAATTCTTTTGGGGAGACTATATATCAGCATGTAAATTAAATAAAAATAAATTTCTGGGGAGAACAGGAAAGACCTCATGTAGAAAATGACATTTGATCACTATTGATCAGAGAAATGCAAATCAAGACAACCCTGAGGTACCACTTCACACCTGTCAGATTGGCTAAAATGACAGGAAAAGTTAATGATGAATGTTGGAGGGGATGTGGGAGGGCTGGGACACTTATGCATTGTTGGTGGAGCTGTGAACGGATACAGCCATTCTGGAGAACAATTTGGAGCTACGCTCAAAAAGTTATCAAACTGTGCATACCCTTTGACCCAGCAGCATTTCTATTGGTCTTATATCCCAAAGAAATCATAAAGGAAGGAAAGGGCCCCACATGTGCAAGAATGTTTGTGGCAGCCCTTTTTGTAGTGGCTAGAAACTGGAAACTGAATAGATGCCCTTCAATTGGAGAATGGCTGAATAAATTATGGTATATGAATATTATGGAATATTATTGTTCTGTAAGAAATGACCAGCAAGATGATTTCAGAGAGGCTTGGAGAGACTTACATGAACTGATGCTGAGTGAAATGAGCAGAACCAGGAGATCATTATACACGGCAACAACAGTACTATATGACGATCAATTCTGATGGACATGGCTCTCTTCAACAATGAAATGTTTCAAACCACCTCCAATTGTTCACTGAAGAAAGGCATATACACCCAGAGAGAGGGATGTGAAATGTGGACCACAACATAACATTCTCATACTCCTTGATTGATGTTTGCTTACATTGTGTTTCCTTTATCTGATATATTTTTTGTGTAGATAAGATTTTTCTTGCACAACAATGATAAGTTTGGAAATATGTATACATATATTCGATTTGCCAATATTTTAACATAATTAACATGTAGTGGATATGCTGCCATCTAGGGGAGGGGTGGGGAGTTGGGGGGGAAAAATTTGTAACAGAAAGCTATGTAAGGGTTATTGTTGAAGAATTACCCACACATATGTTATGCAAATAAAATAAAAAAAATAAAAAAAGAAAATGACATTTGAGTTGAAATTTGAAGGAAGCTAGAAAATTCAGAGTTTTGAGTTCACAACATTGACTAAAATCATAGATTCCAAAGAGCCAAATAAAGATATGGTTAGAGCCCACTTCTGTCACAGGGCTGATTGTTAAAATTTCAATGTGAGTACTTACACCTTGGAAAGTGGCAAATGCTACAGAGTAGGACTTGATTTATTGTTTGTTTGATTGTTTAGACTCAAGAAAGTGATAGAGAAAATGTTCATATAGATTAAACTAAAAATGTATTGTGTGGGCATTCTCTCCTCACTCTAGCTGATTGCTACACATTTATGAACACATCCGTGGCTGAAACTTTTTTTTCCTAACTCCTTGCAATATTTTCTCTTTGACCTGGTTGCTCTGGAATTTTGGCTCTAATATTCCTAGGAGTTTTTATTTTGGGACCTCTTTTAGGAGGTGATCAATGTAATCTTTTAGTTTTTAACTTTCACCTCTGAATCTAAAGTATTGGGTTAGTTTTTCTTTTTAATTTCTTGAAATATAATTTCTAGACTATTTTTTATTATGGCTTTGAGAGAGTTATTGAGTAAGAATTACTGAATTCTTAAATTTTCTCTCTTTAACTTATTTTCAGGGTTACTTGGTTTTCTGGTGAGATATTTCACACTTTCTTCTATTTGTTTTCATGTTTTTGACTTTGTTTTATTATTTCTTGATGTCTGAAAGAATCATTAGCTTCCACTTGTCCAATTCTAATTTTTAAGGAATTATTTTCATCAAAATTTCATTTTGTACCTTTTTTCCATTTGGTGAATTCTGCTTTTAAAGTAATTATTTTCTTCAGTTAAATTTTGTATTTTCTTTTCCATTTGGCCTATTCTGCTTTTTAGGGGTATTTTTTTCTTTGGTAAATTTTTTGTCCCTCTTTTACCATTAAGCTGTTTTTCAAGGTGTTATATTTCTTCAATTTTTTGTGCCTCTTTTACCAAGGCGTTAATTCTCTTTTCATAATTTTCTTGTATCACTCTCTTTTTTCCAATTTTTCCTCTACCATCCTAATCTCTTTCTTTATCTCTTCTAAGAATTCTTGTGGGTGTTGTGCTTTCTTCTTTGAAACTTTGTAGCTATTATCACATTATTGTCTTCTTCTGAGTTCATGACTTGGTATTCCTTGCCACCCAGTAACTTTTTATGGCCAACTCTTTTTTTTGTTGTTGTTAGTTCATTTTTTCCAACCTATTTATTCACTTTAAACATTATGTTGAAGTTGAGTTCTGTTCTGGGGGTGGGGAGACACTATTCCAAACTTGAGACTTTTTTGTTCTGCAAAATTATCAGAGCTAGTTCTGGGGGTCTGCAAGTTTTGGTGCATCTAGTGTTATGACCTAGGGAGAAGTATGATCACCATTTTCCTGGTCTATACTCTGATCTTTTATCCTTTTCCCTATAGTTGCAAGTCTTAAGTGCCCCTCTTGATCCTGGAACTGCAACCAGGGCCCCTTCTCTTGTGATCAATCATGAACTGCAACCCCAAATTCTGGATGGACAATAGCTGCTAGTCAGCACCAGTTGTACTGGTGCAAGAGCTCCAGAAACTGTTGCTGCTGCTGCTACCCCCTTTCTCCCCAGCTATCTCTACAGCTTATGCCTGGTGCTACAGATTGTCTTATATTAGGAAAAAGTGTCTCATTTTGACCTTTTATTGTTTTTGCAGCTTCAATGTTAGGAGCATTTGAATTTGCCATCCTGACTCCACACATACAATTAATTTTTATAAAATATCTTTGTAAGTGGTAGAGACCAGATTTTTTATCATACAGATGAAGAAAAGATAGCATAGATATGAAAAATAAATGATCCTAGATCACTTAATGAGGCAAGAGTAGAAATAAAGACTAAGAATCTTAACTTCTCCAGTTTCCCTAAACTATATTCCTCCTACTTTTTAAAGTTAAGTACAGGCAAAATTCCAGTCCAACAGAATCACAAAGAAGGATTTTGTGTAACAGAACTGGTTCTATATCCCCAGGAGATGGCTGTTGGCCTGGTTATAATGATTCTCTATACCAAATAATCTGGTTCAATATGTGCTTTTTCTTGACTATTTGACAGTCTCTAACAAAAATAACTGATGATATAGTATATGTAATGGGAATAGAGATAAGAGAGATGAGCTGTACTTTAGCAAAATACAGCTCTATTGTTCTACAATTAAGTAGTTTACATAATCATTCTTGACTCTTTGAACTTCTCCTTATTTCATGTGTTCTCTAAATCTCTCCAACCACCGACTATAACAAGCATCTCATACACAAGAGGACTTAAAAGAGAAAAAGGTGTTGTGTGGACTTTGGTTTACTTATCACTTTTCCTTGATGGATTGAGAGTACTTTTAACTTGCTGAAGAGAATCTAGTCTTTGTCCTGAAGTACTAAAGACTGAAGATGAGATTTCCAGCAATGTGCCCATTATAACCATTTTTTGGGGGGATATGTTTATTATGAGATTTTACATTTCTTATTAATTCCCCCCTCCCCAAGATTGCTGATTTAGAGAATTGTACCTTATGGGTTTATGTTCCAGACAAAAAAAGAGATCTCAATATGTTCTGTATTAAGTACATGTTAGGATGCAACAAATTGCTACAGAGAGAGGGCAAGAAATGGAAAACAGGGAATGGATGAATAATAGGGGAAAATAAATAATAAGTAACTTTTAAAAGTTACTTAAATTACATACTCCTCAATTTTGTCACCTACAAAATGCAGGGGTTAGAAGATATGAGCTGTAAGATCCTTTCCAATTCTAAAATTCTATAACATATCTTGACTTTGTTGCAAGAGATCAGGCCAAGTTGAGACAGGTTCCTGCAGTTTTCTTTAGCATGCAATTACTTGGCGGGGGTGGTTTTTTTGGTTTTGTCAATTTTGGGGGAAAGATATTCAATTTTTTATGAAAAGACTATAATTTTGTCTTAGTTGGGAAGTTAATGGTGGGGGTACTTTGAGTATGTTTTTTGAAACTTTTTATAGGATATGTGGGCATAAAGAGGTTTGGTATAAGCAGATGAAATCCATTTGGCAATTGCTCTGGGGACTTAGGTTCAAGGCTATGGAATTTAAGTCCAAAATTGCTCATTCAAATATTATTTTAGAACATAAAGCATTTTTTTCATTTATCCTGCACATGAGATCTTGATTTAAAGAGGGGAATCAATTTGAGAGTTGTTTATTCCTTTCTTCATCTTGCCTTCCTGCCTTAAAGAGAAGACAAGCTAGATGCCACTAACCAGGTTTTTTTTTTTTTTTACCATGGGCAAATTGATTCATTTTTTAAAAGTGAAGCATCAATTGCCTTATCTATACAATTAGGGAGGGTAGTATATGAGTATGTATGTGAAACATATATATTCCTGGGGATCCTTGCCCATGCTGTGAGTTGCTTGCTAATTTCTGTGTTTAATTAATTTTTTTCAGTAAATATGATCCTGGGAAAAGGCAGTCTAGGATGTTCTAAATGCCAGACTTTATAGGGATCTTTGGAATATGACCTAAGATTTTCTGCTGAAATAATTTGGGCTTTTGCCATCCTCTTGTGTAAGTTGATCCATAACATTTGCTAAATGATCTTTAAGGTTGTTGTCAGTTTTTTTTTTAATGTGAAACCTTGAAGAAAAAGATTTAAGGAGGTGGAGGTGAGGAGGAATAATGTTCTAGATATGGGGACAATCAAAACAAAGCCATGTAGACAGGAGAATGATGAAGTGTGCAGTGTTAGGGAATCAATTTACCAGTTAACAAGAATTTATTAAGTGATATTCCAGGCACTCTGCTCAAGATACATACACACAAGTGAAAAGGTTTCTCTACTCTTGTGGAGTTTACAGTTTATCAGGGAAGACACTATATAGATACTGAAAAATCAGTACTTGAACTTGCAACTCTAAATAGGTTTATTCTAAATCATTAGCCCCACCTAGAGATTTTACCATCCTGCCCTATCTCCTTGATTGTTCAATGCTTACATTTCTTTCATTTATTCATTCAATAACATATATTGAATATCTTCTGAGCAAGACATTGTGCATAATTATAAAATATTTATTATTGCCTTCAAGGAACTTGTAATTTAGAAAAGAAGAAGGCATGGGCAAAACTAAGTAGGGTACAAGATGCTATGTTATAGGTGCTATAAAAAAAGATCATCAAAACTGTCATTTATTGAATGCTGACAGATTGTGAGGTGCTGTATTAAATATTACAGGTAAACAAACAGAAAGAAGATATGGGTAAACAGGCTTAGGAGTTTATGATATAGTGAGGTTACAGAACATATATTCATGAAGTAAACTCAGTCTGTAATAGTAGTTCTTGACTTTTATCATTTCATGAACCTCTTTGACAGTCTGATGAGGCCTTCAGAATTATATTTTTAATTAATTGGAGGAATGCTAGGTTTCATATAGAGGTTAGGGAAAATAAATAAGTAATATTTTTCTCATCAAAGACTCCCTTAAATTTTTCCATGGATCTCAGGTTAAGAATCCTTGGTCTCAATATGAAAATTATGAACATGACATTTGCCTACTTCAAAAGATCTGTTCTTCCACCAAGAAAATTGTAGAGGAGTTTCCATAGCCAGAAATATCTTCCACCTGATGGTTAACCTTTGAGTGATAAACCTTTGAGAACTTAGTCTGAACATTGGGTTCCGACTAGTCTGTTGTTGAGTCTGCATCTGAAGTACTTCTGGCTTAATTTGGACTTGTTCTTAGAAATTTATTTTGCTTTGGTAGAGTAATAGTTCTCTCTCTTTTTTTTATCTCAGGACTCCTTTATCTCTCTCTCTCTCTCTCTCTCTCTCTCTCTCTCTCTCTCTCTCTCTTTTTTTTTTTTTTTTTGCTTTTTTGCTGAGGCAATTGAGGTTAAGTGACTTGCCCAGAGTCACACAGCTAGGGAATGTTAAGTGTCTGAGACCAGATTTGAATTCAGGTCCTCCTGACTTTAGGGCTGGTGCTCTATCCACTGCTCCACCTAGCTGCCCCAGGACTCCTTTATCTCTTAAAAATTATTAAAGACCTTATAGAACTTTTGTTGTATGGGTTATATATATTTATATGTATATATATATTTAAAACTGATAAAATTTTAAAATATTTTAATTCATTTAAAAGTAAACATAAATAACATTTTGTGAAACCATGTTTATTAAACCAGAAATTAAGTGAGAATAATGATATTGTTTTATATATTTCTCTTGTAAATTTCCTTAAGTTTGGCTTAATAGAAGACATCTAAATTCTCCTATGTATTTTTGCCTTTAATCTGTTGATGTATATTGTTATGGGTGAAGTATTTAAAGAAAATCCAGCCTCATACATTTAGTTGGAAAAGGAAGGAATGTTTTAATAGCCTGTTCACATAATTGCAAGATATTTTTCCTTGGTACTGCAATAAAGGTAGATAAGTTCTAGTTTCTTAAAGATTAGCTGCAATATGGAATCTGAAATCACCTCCATGAATTTTTTGTACTTTATTACAGGGCAACCCATTGGTCTTGTACAATGAATGAATTTTTTACTCATGCATAATTTTGTAATATACATTAGTTACTTGGAAAATAAAGGTTCACTAAATTATGGATAACATCTAAATATTGATACTTTTCATCATATATCAAAAAATTCTATTCATTAGTATCAACACTAATCTTACCAGAAAAGTCTTTAGGCTTTGTAAAGATGTCATACTCATTTTGACAAACACAGTTTTACAAAATTCTAATTCTCTCTTGAAAATTTGGGTTTTATTTTTGGCAATATCATTGATTGTTTTCCTAAGTGATAGACTCATTTTGTTCATTTTTGAGAAAATGTCTGCTAAATACTGACGTCTGAATTACTATAGTTTTTTTGTTTTGTTCAGTTTTTGTTTCAAGTAAAAATACTGTTCATGAAAAGAAACTACTTTTAAGTATTTCATCAATATCTGTGTTTATTGCCAGGTTTTCATGTAAAAGAAAATATTCTTCAATGAGTAGTTGGTACTGATATTGAATGAATTTAAATAAAATTGCAAGTTCAACCACATCTGTTGATTCATCCATTCATAAAGCAGAAATCCAATTTAGACAGAATATTAACTCATTTTCATGTTTGCAACTAAATTTTCAAGTGATAGCCTCTGGCAAATTCTATTACACACTTGTGAGAGATAAAAAAGGCAAATACTATCTTAGTATTATAAAAATAGTTTTGACCTCAAAGAACTCAAGAAAGAGTCTTGGGAACCCTTGGGAGTCTCTGAACCCCCAAATCTTAGAAAAGCAAAGGTCACCTCCATGCCACACAGACACTAGCAAAAGATTTTGATGACATATATATATATATATATGATTTATTAATATTTATTGATAATTGTTCTATTATAGACAAAAAGGGATACAACATGGTATGGGTCAAAAGGATACCACATCTGGAGTCAAAGGACCTGAATTCAGATTCTGGTTTTTGACTATTTATATGACCTTGAACAAGTCACTTTGAGTAAATCTTTGGGCTTTAATTTTCTTTATTGTAAAATGAGAGGATGGCACAAGCTAGTCTCTAAGGTCCCTTCCAGCTCTTCATCTATGGTTCTTTAACTCTTCTGTACATCGCTATTTAGAAAATACAGAATGTGGTACAGTTCATCAGAGGTTTCCTGGAGAAGCTGAATTTTGGAGATTTTGAAGGAAGGAACAGATATTCATTGACAGGAAGGAATGGATTAGATATCCAAATAGTTATTGATTGAACTTCCATTCTTAGTTCCACTTTGTAGGCTCTAACTAAACCTTGGGGTTTTTTCTGCTATTATGGGATTGGTATGTAGGATGAAATCTCCACTTAGAGGACACATGTTCATTTTTAGATTTGGGTGTTTAGGGCAGATGAGGTTGGCTAACTCCAGCTGGTTCCCAGATTTATTAAACTGGATTTCAAATAATAGCCACTTGGTATACCTTTTGTCAGCTCATTAGTGAAGTGAGGAATTTTGGATTTAGTGTAGTAACCTTGAACTATGCAGCTGGGAGTGGAAAGAATGTAGAATTTAGTATCAGGAGACATGGGTTTGAATTCTAGTTCCATCCAACATATTAATGAACTGTATCATGAGAAAGTCCCTTTACTTGTTATGAACCTTATTTTTTCTCATCTGTAAAATTGATAATAACTTTCAAATTATTTTCTTACCTTCTGTGTTGTAAGGAAAGACTTCTATGAACCTTAAAATATATAGAGAGAAATGTGATAACTTGTTGTTATTATCCTGAAGCTATTCATTTTCTGGACCCTGGTGTCTGAATTGGAAGAAGTATTATTATATCTTGTCTTCCATGTTAAACTAGAGAAAACATAGAAATTTTGGATTTGAGGTACCAAAACAGTAATCATGTGTAAAAGACTCCCCTCCCCAGGCCTACCCAAAATAATAACTCAGCCTTTGATGGAAGAATATAATATCTAGGTGTCAGCTTTGTATTATATGTCAGGAACTAGGCAATCTTTTTCCTTCAGTGGGCCTGTCATCCTGAGGTATATACATGAAATTGCTCCTATTTTTTTCTTTAATCATCACCCCCAGAGTCTCTCCACCATGGATTGACTCACAATTCAATATATTTGTGATGTACAGTGCTACTCTGATGTCTTCTTAATTTATTAATGTCCAGTCAAATGGAACCATTTCCTTGAGAGCAGGGTTTATTTTGTTTTATCTTTGTATTTTCAACACCTTTTAAATACCTGGGATATAGTAAGTGTGTAATAGATGCTTGTTGAATTGAAATGAATTAATTTAAGATTTAAAGTTAGAAGAGACCATAGCAATCATCTACTTCAACCCTCTGATTTTACAAATGTGGAAACTAAGGCCCAGAGATACTAAGTGATTTGATCAGGATTGCATAGTTATTATTTGATAAAACTGGGTTTCAGCTCGTATCTTGAGAATCTGGATCCAGTGTCCTTTCCACTGACTTTGATCTCCATATTAATTATATTTACACAAATGTATCCCTCTGTTGGTCATGTTCCAGACATAAATTGCTTCTCACTAAGTTTCAGTGGCATCCCATCAAGAGGAAACTAGTTTAGTGGATAAAGAATTAGTCTTGGCATGAGAAACACCTGGTTTCAAGATAGGGTCTCTCTGATATAGGCAAGTAACTGAAAATTCCATTCAAGCTTCAAGCTACTCTCTGACACTGTATATGGCAGAGAAGACTCTGATCTGCCCTGATGGAGGAATTTCTTCACCAGGAGCTCCCTATATCAATGAAATCATGAGTCCATTTTTAAAAATGTCTCAGTGATACCTAATATGATCACAATGAGATTCTTGCCTGATGACTTGAGACTTATTTTATATATTATCCATACAGTGCAGATTGGTATACAGACATTTAAATTGTTTTTGATCACTACTGAGCATCTCTGTTGTCCTTCTTCCTTTTGTGTCATGGCTGCTGCTTTCTAAATCATCTGCTTAGCAGCTGTATCTTAGCCATTTCCTCTCATACTCCCCTTTCAGTTTAAAGCCTTCTTAATTGGATCATCCAGTCTCCAGGCAAATACATTCTTCCTGACCCCCTCCTTAGATTCTCTGTGTCCCTGGCTACAAGCCCATCATTCCTGTATCCTAAGCCATGATTCAGAGAGCCAAATCTCACTCTCTAGCACCACCTTCTTAGCCTGCTATTCATTTCCCACATCTTACTTTTTCTCTCAAATTCTCTGTCATGTTTTAAAAACTGATGAAAGCACAACACCTCTATGCCAAGTCCTTCTGTTTCTTATCTAGTATATCATAATTCTTAGAGAGCCTTTTCAGGCTCATCTTGGAGTACCATTCATCCTCATAGGAATCATTAGCAGTAGATTAGGTAAAAATCCTCATCTTGATAATTCTTTTTTTTTTTTTTT
>JAJPUD010006998.1:0-18261 GCA_023553655.1 Myrmecobius fasciatus
AAATGTCAGAATTCTAGTTTTTTGCTTGCCCTGACAAAACTATGAGAGACTCACTATTTGTCTTCTGTAATTGTTTTGGAGGTCAGTCTCACAGTTAGTCTGCTGAACTAAAGGCTTCTTAACAAGAAAAGTGTAGCAAACATTGTTATATTTTGGCTAAGTGCCTCCCACTAGATTTCAACAGCTCATAGAGTCTCTCTGCCTCTCTCTGCTGTGCCTGCACTGGACTGTGTCCAAAATTGCCAAATTGAGACAGACCTTTGCTGAAATTCTTCCAAAATATCTTCTGTTGGAAACTTGTTACACTCTAAATATTTGTGTAAATATCAAAATATCTGTGGGTTCCTGGTTCTCTTTGCTCCAGTCAACATCAGCTCATGTAAATCTTTCCAGGTTTTTTTAAAATCGTTTTTTCATCATTTATATAAAACAATATCTCATTACATTCATATACCATAACATATTCAGTCATTCCCCATTTGATATGTATCTACTTATTTTACAACTCTACTAACAATGCATTAGTGTTCCAGTTTTCCCACACCCCCTTCAACATTTATCATAATCTTTTCCTCTCATGTTAGCCAATCTGAGAGGTATGAGGTAGTACCTCAGAGTTATGTACAATTTTATCTATTTAATCTATAATGATGTAAAGCATTTTTTCATATGATTAGAAATGGCTTTAATTTCTTCCTCTGAAGATTGTCTGTTCATATTATTTGAACATTTATCAATTGATGAATGGCTTGTATTTTTATATATTTGAGTTTGTTCTCTATTTATTTTAGACATGTGGCTTTTATCAGAAAAACTTGGAAATTCTTTCCCCTAGCTTTCTGCTTCTCTTCTATTCTTGGCTGCACCGGTTTTGTTTGTGCAAAACCCTTTTTTTTAATTAAAGGTTTTTATTTGTATAACATATGTATGGGTAGTTCCCCAGCATTGATCTTTACAAAGCTCTCCATTACAACTTTTACCCCTAGTCCCCTCCCCTCCCCTAGATGGCAGGAAGTCCACTACATGTCAATAATATTGAAATACTTGACAAGTTGTGCAAGAAAAATCCTATCTACAAGAAAAAAAAGAAAATCAGAGAAAGGCAACACAATGCAAGCAAACATCAATAGAGAGCATTAAAATGTTATGTTGTGGTCCATATTTCATATTCCTCTCTCTGGGTGTACATGGTTTTCTTCAGTGAACAATTGGAACTGGTTTGAGACAATTGTTTGTTGCAGAGAGCCATGTCCATCAGAATTGATCATCATGTAATATTATTGTTGCTGTGTATAATGATTTCCTGGTTCTGCTCGTTTCACTCAGCATCAGTTCATGCAAGTCCCTCCAGGCCTCTCTGAAATCGTCCTGCTGGTCGTTTCTTACAGAGCAATAATATTCCATAAAAATTCATATGCCATAATTTATTCAGCCACTCTCCAATTGATGGGCATCCATTCAGTTTCCAGTTTCTAGCCAGTACAAAAAGGGCTGCCACAAACATTCTTGCACATGTGGGTCCCTTTCCCTCCTCTAAGAACTCTTTGGGATATAGGCCCACTAGAAACACTGCTGGATCAAAGGGTATGCACAATTTGATAACTTTTTGAGCGTAGCTCCAAATTGCTCTCCAGAATGGTTGGATCCATTCACAGTTCCACCAACAATGTATTAGTGTCCCAGTTTTCCCACATCCCCTCCAACATTCATCATTATCTTTTCCTGTCATTTTAGCCAATCTGACAGGTGTGTAGTGGTACCTCAGAGTTATCTTAATTTGCATTTCTCTGATCAATAGTGATTTGGAGCAACTTTTCATATGACTAGAGATGGTTTTAATTTCATCATCTGAAAATTGTCTGTTCATATCCCTTGACCACTTATCTATTTGAAGAGTGGCTTGAATTCTTATATATATATGAGACAATTCTCTATATATTTTAGAAATGAGGCCTTTATCAGAATCATTAAATGTAAAGATGATTTCCCAATTTGATGCTTCCCTCCTAATCTTGTCTACATTAGTTTTATTTGTACAGAAACTTTTTTAATTTAATATAATCAAAATTATCTATCTGGTGTTCAATTAGGAGTTCCAGATCTTCTTTGGACATAAATTTATTCCATCTCCACAGGTCTGAGAGGTAAACTATATTATGTTCCTCTAACTTGCTAACAAAATCACTCTTTATATCTAGATCTTGAACCCATTTAGATCTTATCTTGGTATGTGGTGTTAGATATGGGACAAGCCCTAATTTCTTCCACACTGGTTTCCAATTTTCCCAGCGGTTTTTGCCAAATATTGAGTACTTATCCCAAAAGCTGGGGTCTTTGGGTTTATCAAACACTAAATTGTTAAGGTTATTGCCTAGATTGTCCTGATAACCTATCCTGTGCCACTCATTGACTGCTCTATTTCTTAGCCAGTACCAAATGATTTTGATGACCGCTGCTTTATAATATAGTTTTAGATCTGGTACAGCAAGGCCACTTTCATATGCCCTTTTTTCATTAATCTCCTTGAAATCCTTGACCTTTTGTTCTTCCAAATGAACTTTGCTACTATTTTTTCTAGATCTGTAAAATAATTTCTTGGGAGTTTGATTGGTATGGCATGCAAAACCCTTTTACCAATGTAATTAAAATTGTCTATTTTGTATTCCATAATGTTCTCTGGTTCTCCTTTGGCTACAAACTCCTCCCTTCTGTAGAAATCTGATACCAAATACATTATTCTCATACTAATTGGTTTCATTCAAATTTATATTTGGTTTTTAAAATATCTTTTCATTACTAACTATTGTTATTCAAATAGAATTTCATATTTATTGAAATTACTGTGAGAAAATACATAGTCTAGCAGTGCCAGTTCAAAAACAAGTAAAAATAAGGACTCACTTGGATCTCTAAGCTATGACAATAATCAAGCCTCATGTCAGAATTCTAGCTGTATGTTTATTATTCAATTCAAATGTCAGAATTCTAGTTTTTTGCTTGCCCTGACAAAACTATGAGAATTGAGAGTATTCTTAGTACAATTTTCAATATATTCCATATCCAAGAGCGAAATTATTACTTATTCATTCAAAGAGCATCTATTGAATGCATACTCATTCCCTGGCACTATGCTAAGTGCTGGAAATAAAACTTTGAAATAATTCCCTTGTTGAAAGAATTTCCATTCTATTAAAGGTCAGGGGTTAAGGGGGCTGGTGAATAGAAGGAGAAGCAATAATAAGAGAATGTTTGGCAATATAAAAAATCAATAAAAGTAATTTTTGATTATTAAAATTTGTGATTGAGAAGATTTTAATTTCTGGAAGACAATTATGGAAGAAAGATCAAAGTAGTAAACTAGCAGGTATTTTCTCTAATTGACAAATTAACTATAGAATTATGAGTTATTATGGGAGGAAAAATAAATAAAGTAGATGATTAATAAAATTTATGAGAACTGATGTTTGAATATCAAAGATTCAAAGATAATGTCTAAGACTGTTTCTACATTTAGGTCTTTGATCTTTCTAGTTGGAAATTTAAATTCACATAGTTTTATCCCATGCTCATTTCTTTGAGAAAACTCCAACATCTACCTATCTAGCCATACTCTCTCTTCTGAATTCCTGTCCTATACAACCAATTTCATGCTATATACCTCCAGTAGGGTGTTCCATGAGCATCTCATATTCAACATGTCCAAAACTTAACTCATAATTTTATCTACCAAACTTTTCCCTATTTCAAATGATACTATTTCTATTAAGGGCATTATTCTCTTCCAGTCATTGAGTTTTGAATTATTAAAATATAAGGAAGTGGAAAGAAAAGATACTAAATTCTGGATTTAAAATCCACTCATATTAATTACTCTCTTTATGTCCTTTGAAATTTTTATCTACTTTCATGGTCTTTAGTTTCCTCATTTATCAAACAAATTGTTCAGATTCTACGAGGTCTGAGATCCCTTCTAGATTCAATTTTTCTAATTTCAGTCTCTTTCTTTTCCAATTCACCTTCCATATTATAGCAAAATAGGAACTCTTAAGTGTAGCAATTTTGAACAAGACGCTCCCAAATTCCAAATTTACCAGTATCCCCTTAACTATTCTAGATAAAACACAAACTCCTCTTCAAGGCATATAAAGTTCTCTATTATCTGACACATTAGTTTTCCAAATATTAATATTATTTCCCTTCAGGCTCACTGGTCTACTTATTATTTTGCTGAAATACATATTATTTTACCATTTTTTCTTCTTTACACAGTATATCCTTAGAAGACAGGCCTCCTTAATCTCATCTCTTAAAATCCTTAACTTCCCTATCTCAAGTAACATCATCTTTATTGTCTGAATTTTTTTCAGTCTTGTCTAAATCTTCATCATTCTATTTAGTGTTTTTCTGGGCAAAGGTACTTAAGTGATTTGCATTTTCCTTTTTTAGCTCATTTCACAGACAAGGCCACTGATGCAAAGTGACTTGTCTGGAATCACACAGCTATTAAGTATGTGAGGTCAGATTTAAACTCAGGAAGTCTCCTGACCTGACATTTGATATCTTGTAGTTGCTACCTACTAGATTAAGGATTTTCCTGAGTAAGGTAATGGTTTGTTGCTCTCTTCTCAAATCATCTTGTATATAGATTTATATATTTGTTTCTTCTGTCTCCTAGCAATATTCAAAACCCTTGAGGGAGAGCTAAAATTTGGTTTCATTTTGTCTTTGTATCTCTAGTTCATGCCTTGAATAGAGTAGATAATAAATACATAAAGAATTGGTTTGCTATGCTACTATGTTTAAATGTTTGTATTAGAAGATAAAGGCATGAAAGAGAACTGTGTTTCAAACAAATGCTAATAAAAGTTCTTCTAAGACTATTAAATGCATTTGTATATAAATAAAATGGTTATGACAGTTTCCTTAGGATCTCATAATTAAAACATATCCAACATTCCAATTATTGCTATTAGATATTATTCAGGTTATATTGATGTCTATTCATAACTAGGAATGACTGAAAAATCCATAGCCTAAAAGTATTTCCAAGGCAGCCAGTAATAAATAACTGTACTACAAATAAGATATAATAATTTAAACTTCAACTTTTCTTTTTCCAAGATTATGACACTCAGGTTTGCAAGTGCTACCACAGAAATGTCAGCCCAATTATTTTAGAATAATTAGCTTCATTATATAAGGAAAGTACATGAAGGTATAAAACTCAGTTTCATGATTCTTAAATAGCTCCAATAGCAATCAACCCCAAATTGGGAATAAAACTAACACCTGCTCCCTGTCTCCTTTGTCAAACTTTTATGCAGGAGTTTACCATGTCAGCATCCAGAACACTACAGGCACTTGCAAATAGCTGATTATGAAACAGCCATCTGAATAGGATAAATGTAGTTTCTGGCTCCCCATTAAAAATACTAAAATTTCACCAAAGCTTTCATTTCCTACTACTTATATCTACACAAACAAATTCAATGTATTTATGATAGTCTAGTTGAAATATTCCATTTTTCCTATAAATTGCCCCAATGTAACTCTCATTCCAAAATTATGCTTTTCCTCTATTAACATACCCCTAAGAAGGTAGCACAGTGAATATGGTACTGACCCTGGAATCAAGAGGACCTGAGTTCAAATATGACCTCAAATGCTTAACACTTACTAGCTGTGTGACCTGGGAACCCTTAACCCAAATTGTCTTGTAAAACAAACAAAAAAGCCAGAACATAATAGCACTTAGAATTTTCTTTTTACATGTCATGAATTGATATTCAATTTTATAGTTATTTGTGTTTTAGATTTATCCCCTAATCATATAAATTTAATCTACCTGTAGGCAGTGATTGTGATTTGCTCTGTTTCTTATCTCCTATATGCCCACCCAAAGCCTATATGTTAAGTCTTTTCTGTTATTTTACTCAAAATGAGAAATATTCCAAATCTTTTGAAAAATTTGTATTTTTGTTTATACTATAGAAGCTAAGGAAACAAGTAGATTTGTTTCTTAAGTGAACATTCTGTTTTTCTCCTTCAAATTCTGAGTTAAAATGAATGCCTTTGAAATCATGATTACCCTTGTTTTTACAAACTTCTTCATCCCTGATATTGTCATTTTTAAAAAATGAGCTAGATGTAAGGAGAGGTGTGAGTTGTCATTATCCATCTAAAAGTATCTTCCTATCATGTACAATATTGGGGTATGTGTGTGTGTATTATTTATGTAAGTATTAATATTTTTGTCATTTTCATATCTTTTCTCCAAGATTTAGCTATGTCTTTTTTTTTCCTGAGGCAATTGGGGTTTAAGTGACTTGCCCAGGGTCCACACCTAGGAAGTTTTAATTGTCTGAGGCCACATTTGAACTCAAGTTCTCCTAACTTCAGCACTGGTGCTCAATCCACTGTGCCATCTAGCTTCCCCAGTCAGATATTTTTTTAAAGAGAGGTGAATCAAATTTGACATTTTATAAGAGAATGGGATCATACATTTAGAAATAGAAGGAAAAGTAGAGGTCATCTAATCCAACCACTTCTCTTCATAAAACAGCAAATTAAATCCAATAGGAGTGGAAACTGTGCTAGGGCATATTAGAACTGTATTCTCAAGGAATTCTCTCCTAAAATACATTATAAAATTTCAGGATGGGTTTACTGTATTTTTCTACTCAAAGTTTTTCTTACAAACCCTTTGGAATTGGGGGGAGGAGGTGCTTCACAATAGTGCTTTTGTATTATAGACCACAAGCTCTCATTGGTGTTCATTTTTTCATGATAATCAATTGAAATCTATTAAAAATTAGAATTAATTAGCTTTGATATGTACATTCTTGCTCAAAATAGTAGGAACAATATATACAAAACAGCATCTTACAAATACAAATGAACATAGACCCACAACATGATATAACATAATTTAGGGCATATTATTCTATAAATTCTTGCAGATTTAGTAAGAAAATTATACCCAAGCTTAAAGCTTATATGACAAAAACTATAACATTTTATTAGAAGTTCATTTGCTGAAATTCCTTTGTTTTCCTAGTGAACCATGATGAAGTTCCCCCTAGAAATGATTTCTTCTATTTTCTTTGAAGAGTCTTGAGACTGGCCTTCCTCAGGGTATCTAGTCAGCCTTTTTTGTAGGAGAAAAATATCTTCTGAACTTTAATAATTCATAAGGTCATACCTTTGTCCTTTCCATTTTTAGGGCAAAAACACCAGGATGTCAAATATCTTATGAAATTGTATAATTCATAAGGTTATACTTTGGTCCATTGCATCTCTTACATGCATTATATGAGATGAGGAGAGATTAAATTCAGCCAAGACAGAAACAACAATATCATACATCCATGATTCTATGGAAGATTGTGTGGGGATGTTAGACAGTTGATAGCAGGCAGCAAACAGCTGACAGTTTCTCTTTCTATCCTTCTCCATACTCAAAGCTTTACACAGCTCTTTTCATTTGAAAGTCACAAGGAAAGAGAAGATTCTAGTGTTTCTTTGTGTCTTTTGTATGGACACTACATTTCTGCTCAGCAGCCAATGGAAATATTTTTCATCCACACACAGTGAGTTGACAGAAAACAATCATCTAATACTGACACAGATTCTGCCTTGATGAAAGGACTTTTCCATCCTCTTTCTCTAGAATTAAACATACCCAGGCTCTGCATACATTGACAACAAAAAGAGTATATTATACATGTTTGAAAGACTGGATCTTCGTTAGCTGGATATTCTTTATTAGAATAAATAAGGCACAATTCCAATCGACTTGTGAATAAGAGAGCTACCAGCATCCAGAAAGAGAACTGTCAGAAGTGAATGTGGATCACAACATAGTCTTTTCACTTTTTGTTGTTGTTTCCTTTCTCATTTTTTTCCTTTTTCATTTTTTTTTCTTGTGCAGCACAATAAATGTGGAAATATGCATAGAAGAATTGCACGTGCATTAGGCAGGTTTCATTTCTGCCCCCCCCCATGTGAAAACTTTGGAAAAGATAATCAAAATTTTTATTTTTTTTTCTTTACACATCAAGGCAAAGGCTCTGTTTATATGAGAAAAATATTTATATTGAATTTAATTTTTAGAATCAAAGGAATGCTCCTCCCCTCAAAAATGCTTATGTTATTATTTGTAAAATCACATCCCTCATATGAATAAATATCATTTGAAAGGTTTCATACATATATAATGGATATAATAATCCTTGCTATCATTAAGGACTTGGGAAGGGTAAAGAGAAGAATAGAATTTAAAAAATAAACATAATAATAAAATTGAATAAAATAAATAGAATTTTGGCACAAAACCTATGATTTCCGCATTACAGAGAAATAAACCCTCTATTGATAACAGAATGAGACTGTATATGTCGTGTCTTAGAGAATTATTTCAATAATTGAGATACTAAGAGAATAGTTGGGGGGCTGAATGGTAGAGAGTAGACATGACTTTCTATGACTTCCTCTGATGTTCTCTCAAACCAACAGTAGATTAAGCCTCTAAACTGTTTTTGAAGTCAAAGAACCAACAAATATTTGGAGTACAATACATTTCCAGAAGATGATACCTTGGAAGAACTTTGGAACATGTCTGTTTCAAATGGGAAAGGAGACAGTCTGCTGAGCTTGGAATATAGCACAGGGAAAGTGGGGCAAGGAACTGGGGTGATGAGTTAGTGTAGATGCTTCCATACAACTGGAAATCTTCTGTGGGCCTCTTTTTTTTATTAAAGCTTTTTATTTGTATAACATATGTATGGGTAGTTCCCCAGCATTGATCTTTACAAAGCTCTTCATTACAACTTTTACCCCTAGTCCCCTCCCCTCCCCTAGATGGCAGGAAGTCCACTACATGTCAATAATATTGAAATACTTGACAAGTTGTGCAAGAAAAATCCTACATACATGAAAAAAAAGAAAATCAGAGAAAGGAAACACAATGCAAGCAAACCTCAATAGAGAGCATTAAAATGTTACGTTGTGGTCCATATTTCATATCCCTCTCTCTGGGTGTATGTGGTTTTCTTCAGTGAACAATTGCAACTGGTTTGAGACAATTGTTTGTTGCAGAGAGCCATGTCCATCAGAATTAATCATCATGTAATATTATTGTTGCTGTGTATAATGATTTCCTGGTTCTGCTCGTTTCACTCAGCATCAGTTCATGCAAGTCTCTCCAGGCCTCTCTGAAATCGTCCTGCTGGTTGTTTCTTACAGAGCAATAATATTCCATAACATTCATATACCATAATTTATTCAGCCACTCTCCAATTGATGGGCATCCCTTCAGTTTCCAGTTTCTAGCCACTACAAAAAGGGCTGCCACAAACATTCTTGCAGATGTGGGTCTCTTTCCCTCCTCTAAGATCTCTTTGGGATATAGGCCTAACAGAAACACTGCTGGGTCAAAGGGTATGCATAGTTTGATAACTTTTTGAGCGTAACTCCAAATTACTCTCCAGAATGGTTGGATCCATTCACAGTTCCACCAACAATGTATTAGTGTCCCAGTTTTTCCATATCCCCTCCCACATTCATCGTTATCTTTTCCTGTCATTTTAGCCAATGGGACAGGTGTGTAGTGGTACCTCAGAGTTTTCTTAATTTGCATTTCTCTGATCAATAGTGATTTGGAGCAACTTTTCATATGATTAGAGATGGTTTTAATTTCATCATCTGAAAATTGTCTGTTCATATCCCTTGACCACTCATCTATTGAAGAGTGGCTTGAATTCTTATATATATGAGACAATTCTCTATATATTTTAGAAATGAGGCCTTTATCAGAACCATTAAATGTAAAGATGATTTCCCAATTTGATGCTTCCCTCCTAATCTTGTCTGCATTAGTTTTATTTGTACAGAAACTTTTTAACTTAATATAATCAAAATTATCCATCTGGTGTTCAATTAGGAGTTCCAGATCTTCTTTGGACATAAATTTATTCCATCTCCACAGGTCTGAGTGGTAAACTATATTACGTTCCTGTAATTTGCTTTTAAAACCACTCTTTATATCTAGATCTTGAACCCATTTGGATCTTATCTTGGTATGTGGTGTTAGGCATGGGTCAAGCCCTTCTGTGGAACTCTTAAGCCACTCTGTCCTGGCTGCAAGTAGGTGGTTTGGCAGATTTGCTACAAAAGGCAAATTGTAAATCACTAAGTAACACCTAGCTAAAATTACACAGCACCCAAACTCAATCAGCAGAACTGCCCCAGGGCAAACTAAAGTAGCTGACACTCCTTTGCATTAAGGAACAGACCTCAAGCCTTAAAAATCAGCACAAAAACAAAATAACTCTCATCATAGAGAGCTTTTATGGAGAGAGAGAAAATAGACCTCAAATCCTGAGGTTCCTAAAAGGCAAATAAACACCAGATCAAGCCCCAAAGGGAGATATGAGTTGTTCCCCATTTTGCAAGATTTTCGTGGAAAATTTCATAAAGGATCTTAAAAGAGAGTTAGAAGAGAAATGGGGACAGGAAATGATATCTAAGTAATAAAGGATAGGAATAGCATATAACTCCCTGAAAAATAGATTTGATGAAATGGAAAAAAACATAAAACCCCTTACAAAATAGATATGAAAAAGATACCAATTTATTGAAAAACAAATTTGTAAAAAGGGGAAAAATGCTATGAACAAAATAATTCAACTGGCCAAATACAAAAAGGAGCTTAAAAAAGTAGCTGAAGAAAATAATACAATAAAAAAATTAGAAATGAATAACTGAAAGTGCATGACTTAATAAGAATTTAAGAATAAGTTAAACAAAACAAAAAGAAAAAAGAAAAAAAAGAAAATTTGGAATACCTTCTAGGGAAAAAAACTGACATGGAAAATAGATCTAGGAGAAACAATCTAAGGATTATTGGACTTCCTAAAAGCCATGTTGAAAAAAAGAACCTACACATTATCTTACAGGAAAACATGAAAAACCACTCTGATGTCTTAGAATCAGAAGGTAAATAGCCAATGAAACAATTTACCTATCACTTCCTGAAAGGAGACCCCAAAATTAAAACCTGAAAGAATATCATGACTACATTTCAGTACAATAACTCCAAGGAAAAGATATTGCAAGCAGCCAGAAAGAAACAATTCAATTCCCGAGTAATCATAATTAGAATCACCCAGGATCTATCAGCTTTCACTTTAAAGTATTGAAAGACTTGGAATCTGATATTCCAAAAGGCAAAGGACCTTGGATTACAGCCAATAATAATCAATCCAGGTAAAAATGATCATTATCTTTCAGGGAATAAGATGGACATTTAATGACATACATAGGTAAATTTCATCTATTTCTTATGAAAAGACCGAAACTAAACAAAAAATTTGATCTCCAAACCCAGAATTCTAGAGAAGCATAACAAGGTAAAAACAAAAGAACTCTTGAGAATTATATTTCTGTTAAAGGTATACTTAAAGAATGTGGGTATAATTTGATTATATTATGATATGAACTCTCCCATAAAAATGGAAGTGGTTAACTTACTGGATTAAAAGCCAGAATCCTATAATATGTTGTTTACAAGCAACACATTTAAAGCAGAGTGAAACATACAGGGAGAAGAGAAGAATTTATTATGCTTCAGGTAAAGCAAAAAAAAAAAAAAACAAAAACAAAAAACAGAGGTAGCAATCATTATCTCAGATCAAATAAAACAAAGATCTAATTAAAAGAGATGAAAATTGAAGCTATATTTTACTAAATGACACCATAGATAATGAAGCAATATCAACACTAAACATATATAATATAGTATTCAAATTTCTAGAGGAGAAGTTAAGAAAGATACAAGAAGAAAGACACAACAAAACTACACTAGTGGGGGATCTCAAACTTGCTCTCTCAGAACTAGATAAATCAAACGACAAAATAAGTGAAAAGGGAGTTACAGAGGTAAACAGAATTTTAGATAAGTTAGGTATGATAGATATTTGGAGAAAATTGAATAGAGGCAAAAAGGATTTTATTTTTTTCTTGGCAATTCATGGAAACTATGCAAAAATTGACCACATATTAGGACATAAACATGTCAAAATCAAATGCAGAAAGGCAGAAATAGTAAATGTACTTCCTTCATATCATGATAAAATAAAAATCACATGTAATATAAGGCCAGGAAAAAATAGATGAAAATTCAATTGGAAATTAAGTAATCTAATTCTAAAGAATAAGTAAAACAACAAATTATAGACACAATTAACTTCATCCAAGAGAATGACAATAATGAGACAACATACCAAAATTTGTGGGATGAAGCTAAAAGGGTTACTAGTGAAAATTTCATATCTCTAGATGCTAACTTGCATAATATAGAGAAAGAGAAGATCAATGAATTGGGTTTACAACTAAAAAAGCTAGGAAAAGAGCAAACAAAACCTAGAAAATTTGAAATTCTGATAATCAATGGGGAGATTAATAAAATTAAAAATAAGAAAACTATTGAATTAATAAATAAAACAGTTGGTTTTATGTAAAAACCAACAAAAGAGAAAAACCTTTAGTTAATTTGATTAGAAAAAGGAAAGAAGAAAATCAAATTGTTAATCTAAAAAATGAAAAGGGAGAATTTTCCACCAATGAAGAGGAAATTAGAGCACTAATAAGTAGTTATCTTGCCCAACTTTATGCCAATAAATTTGATTACCCAAGTGAAATGGAGCAATACCTACAAAAATATAGATTGCTCAGATAAACAGAAGAGGAAATAAATTATTTACATAGCCCCAATAGAACAAACTATTAATCAACTACCTAAGAAAATATCTCCAGGGCCAGATGGATTTACATGTGAATTCTACCAAACATTTAAAGAGAAATTAATTCCAATGCCATATATACTATTTGAAAATATTGCAGAAAGAGTCCTACCAAATTCTTTTTATGACACAGATATGATGCCGATAGCTAAACCAAGAAGGGTGAAATCAGAAAAAGAAAATTATAGATCAATTTCCATAATGAATATTGATGCAAAATCTTAAATAAAATATTAAGAACAAGATTACAGAAAGTCATTTCCAGGATAATACACTGTGATCATATAGTATTTAAACTGGGAATGCAGGGCTTATTCAATATTAGGAAAAGTATTAGAATAATTGTCTTTATCAATAACCAAAATAACAAAAATCATATGGTTATCTCAATAGATGAAGAAAAAGCATTTGATAAAATCCAACACCCATTTCTATTGAAAACACTAGAGAGTATAGGAATAAATAGACTTCTCCTTAAAATGATCAGTAGCATATATTTAAAACCATCAGCAAGTATCATATGTAAATGGGACAAACTAGAATAATTCCCACTGAGATCAGGTGTGAAATAAGGGTTGTACACTATCATCATTACTATTCAATATTTTATTATAAATGTTAGTTTTGGGAATAAGAGAAAAAAGGAATTAAATGAATTAGAGTAGGTAATGAGAAAACCAAATTATCACTCTTTGTAGAACTTATGATGGTATTCTTAGAGAACTCTAGAGAATCAACTAAAAAACTAATAGAAACAATTGACAACTTTAGCAAGTTTGCAGGATACAAAATAAATCCACATAAATCATTTGCATTTTTATGTATTACCAACAAGTCCAGCAGCAAGAGATACAAAAAAAATTCTATTCAAAATAACTGTTGGTAGTATAAAATATTTGGGAATCTATCTGCCAAAGGAAAGTCAGGAAGTATAGGAACAAAACTACAAAACACTTTCCACACAAATAAAGTCAGACCTAATCCGTTGGAAAAATAACAAGGTAGGCTGAGCAAATATAATAAAAATAACAATACTATCTAAATTAATCTACTTATTTAGTGCCATACCATTCAAGCTCCCAATAAATTATTTTACAGATCTAGAAAAATAGTAGCAAAGTTCATGTGGAAGAATAAAAAGTCAAGAATTTCAAGGGAATTAATGAACCCCCCCAAAACAAAACAAAACAAAAACAAAAACACCAAAAAAAAACATGGCAATGAAGATGGCCTAGCTGTGTCAGATCTAAAACTATATTATAAAGCAGCAGTCATCAAAAGCATTTGGTACTGTATAAGAAATAGAGTAGTTGATCAGTGTAATAAGTTAGGGATCACAGGACAAAATATTAAGTAACTGTAGCAATCTTGTGTTTGACAAAACCAAAGACCCCAGCTTTTGGGATAAAAACTCACTATTTGAGAAAATCTGCTGGGAAAATTGGAAAGTAGTATGGAAGAAAGTAGGCATTGACTCACACCTAATACTACATACCAAGATAAGGCCAAGATTGATCCAAAATTTTGGCATAAAGAGTAATATTCTAAGCTAATTAGAAGAACATAGTCAGTCTCACTCTCTATCAATGTTTACTTACATTATGATTTCCTTCTCAGGTTTTTTATTTTCATTTTTTTTTCTCTTCCCTGTACAAAAAGATAACTGTATAAATATATATACACACAATTGATCTGTCAAATATTTTAACATAACTGTATTAGACTTCCTGACATCTAGGGGAGGGCGTGAGGGGTAAGAGGGAAAAATTTATAACAGAAAGCTTTGCAAGGTTGAATGTTGAAAAATTACTTATGCATATTTTTGGAAAATAAAAAGCTTTAATAAAAAAAGAACACAAGACAGTTTGCCTCTCAGATCTATGGAGAAAGAAAGAATTTGTGTCCAAGGAAAACTAGAACTCATAATTGAACACCAAATAGATAATTTTGATTATATTAAGCTAAAAAAATTGTACAAACAAAACTAATGTCAACAAGTTCAGAAGGAAAGCAATAATTTGGGAAACATTTTTATATTTAAGGGTTCTGATAAAGGCCTCATTTCTAAAATATATAGAGAATTGAGTAAAATTTATAAGAATTCAGGCCATAAATATTCAATGGCTATGAACATAAAATTTTCAGATGAATTCAAACCATTTCTAATCATATGAAAAGGTGCTCTAAATCATGATTGATCAGAGAAATGCAAATTAAGACAAGTCTTGAAATACCACTTACACATCTCTCAGATTACCTAAAATGACAGGAAAAGATAATGATGAATGTTGGAGGGGATGTAGGAAAACTGGAACATTAATACATTGCAAAAATCTTAAATAAAATATTAAGAACTAGATTACAAAAACTGTGGAACTGTGAAAGGGTCCAAACATTCTGGAGAGCAATTTGGAACTGTGTTCAAAAAGTTATCAAACTATGCATACCCTTTAATCCAGCAGTGTTTCTATTGGGCCTATAATCCCCCAAAGATCTTGAATGAAGGAAAGAAAGCCACATGTGCAAAAATGTTTGTGGCATTCTTTTTTTATAGTGGCAAGAAACTGGAAACTGAATGGATGTCCATCAGCTGGAAAATGGCTGAATAAGTTATCATATCTAAATATTATGGAATATTATTGTTCTATAAGAATCCATCAGGAGAATGATTTTAGAGTCCTGGAGACAATTACATGAACTGATGCTAAGTGAAATGAGCAGAACCAGGAGATCATTGCACAAGGGAACATCAGTATTATAGGATGATCAATTTTGATGAACGTGATTCTTTCCAACAATGAGATGACTGATGTCAGTTGCAATGATCTTATGAAAAAGAGAACCATCTACACCCAGAAAGAGGATTGTAGGAACTGAAGGTGGATTACAAAATAACATGCTCACTCTTTTTGTTGTTGTTTGCTTGAATTTTGTTTTCTTACTAATTTACTTTCCTTTTTGACCTAATTTTTCTTGTGCAGCAAGAGAACTGTACAAATATGTTTGCTCATATTGAATTTATTTATTTATTTTTTATTTTTTCCTTTATTTTTTTATTAAAATATTTTTATTTACAAAATATATGAGTGATTTTACTTTTTCTTTTTTTTTAATTAAAGCTTTTTATTTGTATAACATATGTATGGGCAGTTCCCCAGCATTGATCTTTACAAAGCTTTCCATTACAAATTTTACCCCCAGTCTGCTCCCCTCCCCTAAATGGCAGGAAGTCCCTGACATGTTAATAATGTTGAATTACTTGACAAGTTATGCAAGAAAAATCCTATTAACAAGAAAAAAAAGAAAATCAGAGAAAGGCAACAGCATGCAAGCAAATATCAATAGAGATCATGAATATGTTATGTTGTGGTCCATATTTCATATCCCTCTCTCTGGGTGTATATGGTTTTCTTCAGTGAACAACTGGAACTCGTTTGAGACAATTGTTTGTTGCAGAGAGCCATGTCCGTCAGAATTGATCATCATGTAATATTATTTTTGCAGTGTATAATGATTTCCTGGTTCCGCTCGTTTCACTCAGCATCAGTTCATGCAAGTCTCTCCAGGCCTCTCTGAAATTGTCCTGCTGGTCGTTTCTTACAGAGCAATAATATTCCATAACATTCATATACCATAATTTTTTCAGCCACTCTCCAATTGATGGGCATCCATTCAGTTTCCAGTTTCTAGCCACTACAAAAAGGGCTGCCACAAACATTCTTGCACATGTGGGTCTCTTTCCCTCTTCTAAGATCTCTTTGGGATATAGGCCCAGTAGAAATACTGCTGGGTCAAAGGGTATGCGCAGTTTGATAGCTTTTTGAGCGTTGCTCCAAATTGCTCTCCAGAATGGTTGGATCCGTTCACAGTTCAACCAACAATGTATTAGTGTCCCAGTTTTCCCACATCCCCTCCAACATTCATTGTTATCTTTTCCTGTCATTTTAGCCAATCTGACAGGTGTGTAGTGGTACCTCAGGGTTGTCTTAATTTGCATTTCTCTGATCAATAGTGATTTGGAGCAACTTTTCATATGACTAGAGATTGTTTTAATTTCATCATCTGAAAATTGTCTGTTCATATCCCTTGACCACTTATCTATTGAAGAGTGGCTTGAATTCTTATATATATGAGACAATTCTCTATATATTTTAGAAATGAGGCCTTTATCAGAACCATTAAATGTAAAGATGATTTCCCAATTTGAGGCTTCCCTCCTAATCTTGTCTGCATTAGTTTTATTTGTACAGAAACTTTTTAACTTAATATAATCAAAATTATCTATCTGGTGTTCAATTAGGAGTTCCAGATCTTCTTTGGACATAAATTTATTCCTTCTCCACAGGTCTGAGAGGTAAACTATATTACGTTCCTCTAAGTTGTTTACAAAATCACTGTTTATATCCAGATCATGAACCCATTTAGATCTTATTTTTGTATGTGGTGTTAGGTATGGGTCAAGCCCTAATTTCTTCCAAATTAGTTTCCAATTTTCCCAGCAGTTTTTGCTGAATAGTGAGTACTTATCCCAAAAACTGGGGTCTTTGGGTTTATCAAACACTAAATTGTTAAGGTTATTGCCTAGATTGTCCTGATAACCTATCCTGTACCACTGATCGACTGCTCTATTTCTTAGCCAGTACCAAACGGTTTTGATGACCGCTGCTTTATAATATAGTTTTAGATCTGGTACAGCAAGGCCACCTTCATCTGCCTTTTTTTCATTAATCCCCTTGAAATCCTTGACCTTTTGTTCTTCCAAATGAACTTTGCTACTATTTTTTCTAGATCTGTAAAATAATTTCTTGGGAGTTTGATTGGTATGGCACCAAATAAGTAGATGAGTTTGGGTAGTATTGTCATTTTTATTATGTTTGCTCTGCCTACCCTTGAGCACTTAATATTTTTCCAATTGATTAGGTCTGATTTTATTTGTGTGGAAAGTGTTTTGTAATTTAGTTCGTATAGTTTCTGACTTTTCCTTGGCAGATAGATTCCCAAATATTTTATCCTATCATCTGCTATTTGGAATGGAATTGCTTTTTGTATCTCTTGCTGCTGAACTTTGTTGGTAATATATGAAAATGCTGATGATTTATGTGGATTAATTTTGAAACCTGCCACTTTGCTAAAGTTGTGAATTGTTTCTAGTAGTTTTTTAGTTGAGTCTCTAGGGTTCTCTAAGTATACCATCATGTCATCTGCAAAGAGTGATAATTTGGTTTCTTCATTACCTACTCTGATTCCTTTTATCTCTTTTTCTTCTCTTATTGCCAAAGCTAACATTTCTAATACAATATTTTTCTACATTGACCATTGCAAAAACTTTTTTTTGTTCCAAGCTTTTCCCCTCCTTCCCCCCACCCTCCACCCCTAGATGACAAGCAATCTAATATATGCTAAATATGTTAAATTATATGACAAATCCAGTACATGTATACATATCTATACAGTTATCTTA
>JAJPUD010006998.1:18661-31485 GCA_023553655.1 Myrmecobius fasciatus
GTTGTGGTCCACACTCAGTTCCCTCAGGCCTCTCTCTGGATGTATATAACTATCTTCATCACTGAACAATAGGAACTGGTTTGAATCACATCATTGCTGAAGAGAACCATGTCCATCAGAATTGATCATCGTATAGTCTTGTTGCTGTGTATAATGTTCTCCTGGTTCTGCTGATTTCACTCAGCATCACTTCATGCAAGTCTCTCCAGGCCTCTCTGAAATCGTCCTGCTGGTCGTTTCTTATAGAACAATAATATTCCATAACATTCATATATCATAATTTATTCAGCCGTTCTCCAATTGATGAACATCCATTCAGTTTCCAGTTTCTTGCCACAATAGAAAGGGCTGCCACAAACATTCTTGAACATGTGGGTCCTTTTCCCTCCTTTAAGATCTCTTTGGGATATAGGCCCAGTAGAAACACTGCTGGGTCAAAGTACATATTGGATTTAACATATACTTTAACATGCAACATGTTAACATTTTTACATGCTTTCTAGGGGAAGGGGTAGGGTGAAGGAAAGGAAAATCTGAAACAATGTCATGCAAGAGTCAATATTAAAAAATTATCCACTTTCCCATTTAATTTATGTCATATGAAAAATGTGTTATGCAAAAAAACCCAAGAAAATATCAGTTGGCAGCTCAAACTCAGGCTTCAGTAAGTAGGATAATTCAATATAACTTGGCAATCACGGTATCTTTCTTTTAGGTCAACCTCTAACCAATGTGCTGATACTTCAAAAACATTTAAAAAACAATGAAGAAAAATTTCCTAGTCCTGACTTTGATTATTAGAGATTATTAAGGCCATCAAAGCAGAAATGATAGAAAGTCTGAGAGTGACTGGTCATTCAGTTTTATTTCTAAATAAGCAGAAAGATGCTAGGAAAATACTGTAATGAATACTACTTATACTTCTCTCATCATTTTCCTGGATTTCTAACATAGAAACATAAATTGTGGATAAAAAGGATTTAAGACTGGAAGGGACCTTAGAATCTAGTCAAATTCACCAATTTTACAACTGACATGTGTAAGGCTCAGAGAGATGGAATGATTATCACCAAGCTCACAGAGGTAACAAAGTAATAGAACGAGTTTTTGAATATTATCTTGACTCTAAATTATGCATTCTTCCCACTACACTATACTGACTGTCATAAGTATATTTCCTGACAAACAGTGATATTCTCCCCCATTGCTTTTATCAAATTTCTTCTTTTTGAAGAAGGCATTCCTTTTCTTAATCATATTTCATTCACAAGTCAGACCTCATGGTCACAATGATGTGTATGAGATTAAACTTGCTTCCTTGCATTAAGACCTCCATCTCACTGAATTTATTACCTATACTCTGAACATTAGTTTAGAGACATCTGAGGCCATCAGTTTTATGATTTCTGCTTTCTGGTATATTGCCTAATATAAATTGCATTGCTGCTACACAAGTATTCTTTCTGTGGTGTGAATGCTACAGTCCATGGTATTTACCTCCACAGTCCTCTTTTTTCAATTTACAAGTTTGTCATCACATTCAGGTGTACATGGTACAAGGTGTAGATACACCATCTATAATTCTAACCCAAATTTTCTGAAATATTTTTAGATTTATTCCATCTTTACACAGGGAAGCATTATTTCTTTGGTTATGAACTGCAGTATGGAAATCCAAATCTTAAATCGATTCTGTTATCCCTTCTACTTTCCCCCCTTTCTGGAGTAACAACCTTCAATTGGTAATTATAACTAAGAAACTATTTTTGTTCATTTGGTCTGCATTTTCTTATCTAGTAATTTATGCTCCTTTGCAATGCTTCTTAGTTCAATTAACAACATTTTACTTATTAATTTTTAATAAGAAGCAATGACTTTTTATTTTCTTTTTTGCTAATTAATAAAAAAAGGCAACCCAGGAAACAAACGTACACTTGACCAAAATAATGCCCGGCAATGAACACATTCAAAATGTACAGTTTGTATCTAGAGTTCATCATTTCTTTGCAATCTTTATCCTTTGGTCGTCTGCAATAATCTGTGTTGTAAGAAGTTATCAGTGAGTCAGTTTCAGATAAACTTTGGAAAGTTTGTATGAATGGGTGCTCCCTGGTTTCTTTCATGATATTATTTGGATTCAGGGCACTGTTATGTCTTTCACGATAGCCCCTGAAAAAACTACCTTACTTTTGTTCATTTCATGCATTATATAAGTTTTCTAGTATTCATCCTCTAATCTCATCAGGAAGTTATCTGCCTCCCCCACCCCCAATGTCTCATCTCTTCTTTTGTTGATTTATATTCAACTCTTTCCATATGATATTTTTTGGTTTTTAAAAATAAAATTTTATTTATATAACTTCTTATATTTCCAATATTTCTGAGTATATAGTTTCTTCTCTTTGACATCACAGAGATCAATCTCTTATTACAAAGAATAAAAAAGAGATTTTTATTTTTTTGTTATTAAAGTTTTTATTTGCAAAACATACACATAGGTAATTTTTCAACCTTGACTCTTGCAAAGCTTTCTGCTACAAATTTTTCCCTCTTACCCCCCACCCCTCCCCTAGATGCCAGGAAGCCTAATACATGTTAATTATGTTAAAATATTTGACAGATAGAATATGTATATACACATTTATACAGTTATCTTGCTGTACAGGAAAGAAAAAAACTTGAGAAGGAAAACATAATGCCAGTAAACATCAATAAAGAGGAGATCATTGTACATGGCAACAGTAAGACTATACGATGATGTATTCTGATGGGCATGGTTCTCTTCAACAATGAGATATTTCAAACCAGTTCCAGCTGTTCAGTGATGAAGAAAGCCATATACATCCAGGGAGAGGCCTGTGGGATGGAACTATGCTCAAAAAGTTATCAAACTGTGCATACCCTTTGACCCAGAAGTGTTTGTATTAGGCTTATACCCCAAAGAGATCTTATAGGAAGGAAAGGGACCCATATGTGCAAGAATGTTTGTGGCAGCCCTTTTTTTAGTGGCTAAAAACTGGAAACTGAATGGATGCCCATCAATTTGAGAGTGGCTGAATAAATTATGGTATATGAATGTTATGGAATATTATTGTTCTATAAGAAACTAGCAGCAGGATGATTTCAGAGAGGCCTGGAGAGACCTGCATGAGCTGATGCTGAGTGAAATGAGCAGAACCAGAAGATCATTATATACATTAACAATAATGTTATATGATGATCAATTATGATGGACCTGGTTCTCTTCAACAATGAAATGTTTCAAACCAGTTCCAATTGCTCAGTAAAGAAAGCCATATGCACCTAGAGAGAGGGATATGAAATGTGGACCACAACATAATATTTTCCTGCTCTCTATCAATATTTGCCTGCATTGGGGTTCATTTCTCAAATTTTTTTTCTTGTAGATAAAATTTTTGTTGTGCAGCAAGATGTGTGTAAATATGTATACATATATTCGATTTGTCAAGCATTTTAATATAATTAACATGGAGTGGACTTTGTGCCATCTAGGGGAGGGGAGGGAACTAGGGGGGGAAAATTTGTAACAAAAAAGTTTGTAAGGGTCAATGTTGAAGAATTACCCATACATATGTTTTGCAAATAAAAAGCTTTAATTAAAAAAAAAGATCTCTTTGGGATATAGGCCCAATAGAAACACTACTGGGTCAAAGGGTATGCACAGTTTGATAACTCTTTGAGCATAGTTCCAGATTGCTTTCCAGAATGGTTGGATCCATTCACAGTTCCACCAACAATGCATCAGTGTCCCAGTTTTCTCACATCCCCTCCAACATTTGTCATTATCTTTTCCTGTTATCTTAGCCAATCTGAGAGGTAATAAAGAATAAGCCCATAGCTATATGGAATTTAACACAAGTTCTTTTACTTCTTTCCTCCAACTAAGAATATTTTAGGAAGGGAAATGAGTTACAGACAATGTGAAATCTGAATTTTGAAATGGGTCATTTAGAATAATCATTGTGCTCTCATTTTCTATAAAATTTTATGCATATACTCAATGACTCACATGTATTATTTTTCTAATAGAATATAAGCTCTTTGTAGGCAAGGTTTTTTTTTTCCATTTTATTCTTTTCACGCCCCCAGATCCTAACACCACTCTAATATAATGTTTTACATATCGTAAGTGGTTAAGAAATACTTCTGAATTATATGAAGGCATTTTATTTATTTATTTTTTTGAAATGCAACAATAACAAATAACAACAAAACAGTTTGCTTAGGTCATTTCTCTTTCTTTTACATGTCTTTTACAATATCATTCTCTCTAATTCCTCTTTCTAAGACCCAAAAGAAGCTATGTCTAATCCTTTTCTACAGTTAGTCTAGCCTTTATATCATCCTCATTCTCTAAAACAATTTTCCTGTAGTAGGATTTCCAGTTAACCATTGTGTTGGTCATTTCCTATGAAAATATTTCAATTACTTAATATTTTCCCTCTGTCTAGAGGAACTTTACATAATATTCCATGTTTGGTCTGATTATAACATAGTACAATGGGGCTGTTTCCTAGCTATTTTAGACACGTACTTTCATTAATGTGACTTTCTCAACTAAAATATGAGATTTTATACTTCATCCTATAGTTTCATTTAATATATCCAATCATTCTAGAGTATTAAAATTTTGTTATTGTGGAGCACAATAATATTCGAAGTCATGAGAGATCTGGGTTTGACTCTCACCTCAGAAATTAGTTAATAGACTATGCACAAGATGACATTTCTTTTTTTAATTTTATATTTTTATTACAGCATTTTATTTCCAAAACATATGTATGGATAATTTTTCAGCATTGACCTTCATCACGAGATCATTGGAATTGGCATCAATCATCTCATTGTCCATCAGAATTGATCTTCATATAATCTTGTAGTTGTTGTGTACAATGATCTCCTGGTTCTGCTCATTTCACTTAGCATCAGTTCATATAAGTCCTTCCAGGGCTCTCTGAAATCATCCTCTGATTGTTTCTTATAGAACAAAAATTTTCCATAATATTCATATATCATAGCTTACTCAGCCATTCTTCAATTGATGGGAATGTGCTCAGTTTTTAGTTGCTTGCCCCTACAAAAAGGGCTGCCACAAACATTTTTGCACAGTTGGAATCCTTTCTCTCCTTTATGATCTTTTTGGGATACAAACCTAGTAGAAACACTATTGGATTAAAGAGTATGTACATCATGATAGTCCTTTGGACATAGTTCCAAATTGCTCTCCAGAATTGTCAGATCAGTTCACAACTCCACCAACAACGTATTAGTGCCCCAGTTTTCCCACATCCCTGCCAACATTCATCATTATCTTTTCCAGCCAACTTAGCCAATCTGAGAGATGTGTAGTGGTTCCTCAGAGTTGTCTTAATTTGCTTTTCTCTGATCAATAGTGATTTAGAACATCTTTTCATATGACTAAAATTTCAATTTCTTCATCTGAAAATTGTCTGTTCGTATTCTTTGACCATTTATCAATTGGAGAATGGCTTGAATTCTTAAAAGTTTTATATATTTTAGAAATGAGGCCTTCATTAGAACTCTTGAATGTAAAACTTTTTTTCCCCAATTATTGCTTCCCTTCTAATCTTGTCTGCATTGGTTCTGTTTATACAAAAACTTTTTAAACTTAATATAATCTAAATTATTTATTTTATGTTCAGTAATGTTTTCCAATTCTTCTTTGGTCACAAATTGAAAACTGGGAATTAATTTGGCAGAAAATAAGCATTGAGCCACACCTAACACTGTATACCAAGATAAGGTTTAAATGGGTTCATAATCTAGAAATAAAACATGATATTACAAGCAAATTAGAAGAACAAAGGATAGTTTACCTCTCATATCTATAGAGAATGAAGATAACATTTTTTTTTACTGCCAGTTCCCTCTACTATAAGATGGTCATAAATATGACTGAAGCGTTTAGCTTATAGGATTATTGTGAAAATTAATTGAGATTTTGCAAAGCCTAAAGCATTAATATTAGCTATCATCTTATTAGTTATTCTATGCATGTTGGTGTCATCTGTGATTTTTATAATTGTTCTATCTATAACCTCATTAAAGTTACCAATAAAAATATTAAACTAGATCTTTCCAAGGACAAAAGTTCTGAAAAACATAGTGATATGTTTCCAAATCGATAAAGATCCACCTAACATTATTATCATCATCATCACAATATCTGTTTTGTCTCAAAAAATGTCATGAGAGACACTGTCAAATGCTTTATCAAATTCTAGATGTTATTTCTAAATTGTTTCCTTAATTTACCATTATAGTACAATATTAAATATTAAAATAAGGCAAATGTTGCATAGTCTATTCTTTAGGAAGTCATGATGAGTTTGAGTATTCATGTTAATTTTTCTGAAAAGTTTATACAACATCCCTTTAACAATAGGTTAGGATCTTACTAGGAAAAATAAGCAAGCTACTAAATTGATAGTTTGCAAATTTTAATTCTTTTTCTTTATGGGAATTTTTTTCCTTTATCAATCTTCTGATGTTTTCCTGCCTTCAGATTTGTTTTATTTTTTGAACTTCTTCTGTTCAAACAGTATTTGGCATACTTGGATAAAAATATCCCTCTCTGTTGGCCTTCTCAAAAATGCTTTCTCCCATTCTTCTCTCTGCATTTACTTGATTAACACTGCTACAATGCTGCTTCTTTTGTCTATATTCTGCCTTTTAAATAATATCTATCCTTTTAAATCTGTATTCAATTTGAGTTTCATTCTGAGTTTAAGTAATACCTCTACAATAAAATTCAGTTGCTGTTTGAATTTCCTTGCTTATTAATTATTCATTAAACATGTTTTATAATGGATAGACTACTGAACTTCAAGTCAGGAAGATCTGATATCAAATCCCAGATCAGACACTTATTAGCTTTGTGAACCTAAAGAAATCCCTTAACTTTTACCTGCCTCTATTTCTTCATGTATGAAATGAAGAAAATAATAGCACCTACTTCCCACAATTGTTGGGAGGATAAAATAAGCTCACATATAAAGAATCCCACAAACCTCAAACACTATTTTTAAGAATTATTAAGACCATAAGGTTTATTGTTCTTAGATGTACTTGGTCACTTTCAAACAACCTTCTTCTTTCTTTATCAATAATACCTACTGTGATGAAAATCTTGATATTTTAGAATACTGAAACATATCAGAAACAGAATTTAGGGGCAGCATTTTTATTTATCAAGTATAAGAATTATATATATATATATATGTACATATATATCTTTTAATTATTGGAAAATATGACTACCTTATAATTATGACTTTTATACATACAAACATTATTATGCTATAAAAAGAAACAACTTAAGTCAACAAAATAATTTCCATAATAGCCAGCTCCAGAGGTTAATTAGCAATGACTTTTTGTTTTATAAGTAAAGAAATCAAGTGATATAGAGGTTAAGTTGTTTTGTTGTCATAACAATTCTCTTGTAGAATCAGAATTGCATTTCTAATATGTAGAGATTTATGAGTTCTGCTCAGATTGCCAGGTCATTTGGTCATTTGATCTGTTTGGTATGGTAAACACTAAGTAAAGTTTTATGAACTACTACTAAGAAATAAACATTTGAATCTGAAAGGACCTTCCTTAATTTTAAAATAGTAATATGATAGAATTGTGCAGACAATTAGTATTTTAAAGTATCATTCTCCCCCCAAATAACTGAGTCTTACAATACCCTGTTTAACATATGTCACCTTTTTGGTCAATGTTTATGACAGTCCAAGCAATTGGAAGCTTACAAAAATAAATGATGAAAATAAAATCATCTGTATATAAATAATATGCAGAAAATATAATTTTACAATATTCTCAAATCAACTTCTGGTTTTAAAAACTGAAATTGTATGGCAAAATCAACCAGTTTTTAGCAATTACTATTCTGTGTTGAAAATAATTAATGGAAAATGTAAGCCATCATTTCCTAATGTTCTATTTCTCCTTTGAGAGTTCTTGATACTGATGTTTTAGAACTATCAAAATGTCCTCTTTGTTCATAAGATTCAATCAAAACTTGTCAAAATCATCATATGATATTTAGATGATGAGAAATAAAAAAAGCATTTACTAACTGCAAATATCATAATTCTATTTTACTAGTTTATATGCCATAGGGATAATGCACAACATTACATATTATGTCTGTATTCCACAGTTCCTTGAATTATATTTTCAGGAAGGTCTTTTTGTTTAATTACCATAAATACAAGATTAGGAGACATCAAAATGAAATTAATGAAGATGAAAAATAAGTAAAACAAAATGAATTAGTGGTTTGTGGTGGGGGTTTGTATCAATTGTGAAGAAAGGATTGAAAAATTACTAAAATTTTAAAAGTATAAATAAGCCATTTCATAATATTCAATACAGAAAAAAATCTTTAAATCCAATTATTTCATTTCTTCTGAAGAGTAATTTTCTTCACCTAGAACTAATTGGATTTTAAACTTCTTTTCCCCCACATGCTCATTGTATTATTTAATCACCCAAGATTTTTTTCTTTCATTTTAAAATCCATTTCCAAACACACATACACATATCCAACATCATACTAAGCAGATTTAAGTTGTAAGAAAGAAGTTAATGACTTCACATTGACTCTGTGAGAAAAATCAAATATCAGCTGGGCACCTCCCTTTTCTTCAAGTGAATAGACTAACTGTTTTAGTACAATGTAAGCATCTTGCTAACTCAGAACAATTCTTCTGTGAAAATGCTTATATGACATGACAGAAAAGAAGTCATTCTTCCCAAATAGAATATGGCCAGGACAGTAAAGCTGATGTACCTGAGGGTAGTGTAGCAAGGGACAAAATGTATGGGCAAAGTTTTTTCTATTTGTTTGAATGGTCATCCAAGAAAACAAGAATAGTATAAGACTTAAGCATCTGATAGTCATTATCAGTCTCCTACATCCAAAAACATGGAAGCAGCTGTTTTCAGTTTATACAAAATCCATGGATAGATTCTACCTTTACAATTTCTGTATTGATTTGATTTTCTATCCTTCAGTGAAATGCAGTATTTCTCTTAAGCTGTTCTTGTGCTCATCTTAAGTTGAAGTAATAGAAACAGTGATTTAGAAACTGAATCACTATTCAATACCTTTTTTTAAATCATCAGAATGTCCTGATCAATGTTTGATTTCAAATCTGAGGCTTTAGTTCTCTATATATCCATGTGTTCACTTTTTCAGTTCCATTATTCAGTATCAGTGGTTACTTATTTTTTTAAGTGAATAAAATGATCTTTATTTTTTTTAATATTAAAACTTTTTATTTGCAAAACATATGTATGGGTAATTCTTCAACATTAACCCTTACAAAGCTTTCTGTTACAAATTCCCCCCCACACTCCCCACCCCTCCCCTAGATGGCAGTAAATCCACTACATGTTAATTATGTTAAAATATTTGACAAATAGAATATGTGTATACATATTTCCACACTTACCATTGTTGTGCAAGAAAAATCATATCTACAAGAAAAAAAATCAGGTAAAGAAACACAATGTAAGCAAACATCAATAGAGAGCATGAAAATGTTATGTTGTGGTCCACATTTCATATCCCTCTCTCTGAGTGTATATGGCTTTCTTCACTGAACAATTGGAACTGGTTTGAAACATTTCGTCGTTGAAGAGAGCCATGTCCATCAGAATCGATCATCATATAGTATTGTTGTTGCCGTGTATAATGATCTTCTGGTTCTGCTCATTTCACTCAGCATCAGTCCATTCAAGTCTCTCCAGGCCTTTCTGAAAGGTTACTTAATTTTAAGTAAAATCTTCTAGATTACTTTATCTTATACATTTGAAACCTATTTAGTAGTAAAACATGCTGGAGTACTGATTTCTCTTCTCTACTAATATTCATAGGACTTGAACATCTGAAACAATTTTCAAAATATAAACTTTTTCTTCTGGGCATCTGTAATACGAGGATACTATAAGGAATGCAAAGTAGCTACCATTCATTTAGTTTCTCTCTAGTAAACAACATTATAATTTTAACTTCATCCATAAAGAATTATTTTATCAAATATCTGCTTCTGTAGAGAATATGAGCTTCTTCTTACACCGTTTTGCATTGTCTCCCTCTTGGTTTCAAAGATTCTTTTCCATTTTTTTTTTCTATTGAGTTTAAAGTTTGGTATATTTTACTTTAATATGCATATTATTTTTTTTAATTGGAGCAACACTATTTCCTAATCTGTAAAGTTGCTATGCTATGAAGAGTAACTATTTCTGTAGCATTATCCTTGATTAATTAGAATTTTTTTAAAAAAGGAAATGTGTCTTCCTTTTAATTTTCTTCCCAAAATGTATATTTTGAATATTTGATTTTGCTGAATATTGAATTTGCTGCATTGCACTTAATATATGCTAACATATGCCTAAAATATAACCAAGGTAGCATAATCATTAAGCAGGTTTAAGAATCTGAATGAAATGATTAAAATACCTTCGACTTTTATAGAACAGTTGACAGGATAACTTGTCTATTATAGTTATTGATAGTCAACTCTGAAATGGAATGGCATGTTTTTAGTATCCTTTTTGCTTGGGAAAGGAAAAATCTGATGGCTTTTTCACCATAAAAGTCAACTTATCCTTTTCCTCAGGATAAGGATTTCAGGCTGCTATAAATCTGCAAGGAGACACTCTTGCTATTTCTATATGAATTTAAATAGAAAGGTGACAATACAATTTTACTTCACAATTGAATGCTGTTGCTATAAAATTACCTGAGTTACTCAGATCTTATGATTCAGAACAGTTCTCTCTCTTTTAAGCTAAGTTCCTTCTCATCTATCACATGCACTCACATGTATATGTGTATTTGTATATATATTTGCATGTACATGCATATATGAGTACATATATATCTCTGTCTCATATGAATGTTTACCTTCAGTTCATTCAAAGAAACTAGCTCATTTATACATGGTGTCCTAACTTAAAAGACTAGAAGTGATATCATGTGAATTATTTAATAGATATACATTCACACATATTTCATTTCTAGACACTACACTCAACTGAATAGTGGAAAGTTAGTAACTCATTTAAAATCACACAGAAATACAAAGAGTGTCCCTTTGATGATTTATAACAATCTGAATTCTATACCTTGAAGGAAGGGAGAATTTACATATATTTTTTTCTAATTAGAAAGGTCAGTATAATTTATTGGTTGCAAATATTCATGCATATGCACACACATATACATATTTATTGATAAACATATACACTCAAAAAAGTTAAAGAACAGAATCAGAAAATTTTAGAACAGTTAATGACATTAGAAATTATATCTCCTGAATTCCATCCTTTTTTCCCAAGGAAGCCCAGGTTTCAGGAAGTTAAGTGAATCTACTTCAAGGCCAAAGAGTTAGTGATTGAGTAGATTTAACACCCTGGCTCTCAGAATTATGTCCTTTCCTTTATATTATGCAATTTTTTATTTCACCTCAAATCTTTAATATATTTAGAATTTCAGAAGAGAGATTGAGATGAATTCTTGGTTGACTAGAATGTTATCTACGTTCAATAACTTTTTCAAATCATATGTACTTCTTTAAGTGTTTACTAGTAACTCCAGAGACTTAGTCTCTTACTAATCATTCATAGC
Organism: Myrmecobius fasciatus; assembly: GCA_023553655.1. NCBI lineage: Eukaryota > Metazoa > Chordata > Mammalia > Dasyuromorphia > Myrmecobiidae > Myrmecobius > Myrmecobius fasciatus. The sequence goes on from JAJPUD010006998.1 coordinate 30,351, forward strand.
CTTTGTAATTTGCACACCTACACACACACACACACACACACACACACACACAAAACAAAACAACCCCTCCCAAAATTGATAAATGACCAAAGGATATAACAGACAATTTTCAGATGAAGATATTAAAACCATTTTTAACCATGATAAAAATGCTCTAAATCATTATTGGTCAGAGAAATACAAATTAAGACAACTTGGAGGTACCACTACACACCTTTCAGATTGGTAAAGATATCAGGAAAAGATAACGATGAATATTGTAAGGAATGTGGGAAAACTGAGACAGTAACACATTCTTTGTGAAGGAGTGAACTGATCCAACCATTCTGAAGAGCAACATGGAACTAAACCCAAAGAGCCATCAAACTGTGCATACCCTTGGATCCAGTAGTGTCTCTACTGGACCTGTATCCCAAAGAGATTTTAAAGGACGGAAAGGGACCCATCTGTGAAAAAAATGTTTGTGGCAGCCCCTTTCGTAGTGGCAAGGAATTGGAAATGAGTGGATGCTCATCAGTTGGAGAATAGCTGAATAAGTTATGGTATATGAATGTTATGGAATATTATTGTTCTATAAGAAATGATCAGCAGGATGATTTCAGAGAGGCCTGGCCAGAATTACAGAATCTGATGCTGGAGGGCGGAGCCAAGATGGCGGAGTGAAAGGGTGACTCTTTGCATCCTCCTCCGAACTTCTCTCAAATCAACAATAAAATAAGCCTCTGAACTGATCTTCAAGTCAACAAATCAGGAAATATTTGGATACTGCTTGAAGATATCTCTGAAAAACTTCACATCAGGTTTGTCTAGCTCGGACAGAGGGATAAACAGAGGACTCCAGTGTCAGGGAACTCTGGTGGAGTTCGGAAGTGAAGGTGGGACTCAGCTCAGCTCAGCTCAGACTGGCAAAAAACTCCAAACTCCAAACTCCAAATTCCAAACACCTGGAGTTTATCTGAGGCACTCGGGACACTCTGCCCTAATTGGGGGGCAGGTGTTCTGGCAAACTTGCCTTGTTTAAGGAGTAATTCGGACTTAGTCCTAACCCCCACTGGCCCAGCACCTTAAATTAATTCGCCTAAGCGCCTCAGGGCAAAATCTTCAGCCGGCTGTTTCAGCCGTTTTTTTTTTTTTT
>JAJPUD010006998.1:40030-55617 GCA_023553655.1 Myrmecobius fasciatus
AATGATGTTTAGTGTCTCATTTTGTTCCAGTTCTTAACCTGAAGCACACCTGAGTCAGACCTGGCATCCAAGTGATAGTATTTGTGAAAGCTAGGATTTGAATGCAGGTTTTCTGTGTAAAATGTGATTCTTTCCATTATACATATTTCACTAAATTGAATTTACTTTAGGGTGTTTTAGAAAAACAAGTTATTGCTCTCCAATAATTCATGTCTATAACTAATGTCTTTTTCCAACCAACTCCTTGAAAGGGGGGTTAGGACATGGTAGAAGGCAGTTGTGACAGCACCAAGAACACTAGAATCAAAACAGCTGAGTTTAAATGCTAATTCTGCTGTTTGTTATCTGTGTGAATTTAGGCAAATCTTTTGGTCTCTCTGGATCTTATTATCTTCTTTTTCCTAATGACTAAATACTAAGGTCTTTACCAGCTTTCTAGTTCCTAAGTTATATATTTACATTTTTTGGTTCTCTTCCCATTCTCAGTGTCTAGCAAAATGTTGAGGCATTTAACAATGATTTGATAAGTACAATTTAAAAAAAAATGACAATCCAGCAGAAATACGTTACTTCTCTAGGTTCTAAAGTGATTGACTGATAGCCAGCTTCTTCAGAATATATATGTATGTATATGTGTATGTATGTATGTATGTATGTAAATAGTTTTACTAAGATAAGTATGGAGAAGCTAAGTGTTACAATGATGGGGACTACAGAAATAGTAAAATGCAAAACCACCTCACCTCACCACAAAATAACTCTATATAGTAATCATAGATGGATGTGTACTGACTCAACAAATTGAAATAAGGGAAGATATGCTGAAATACCTAATTGCGAGGCTAAAGATCAAACATGAGCTAAAAATGCTAAAGATTTTGTCATGAAACATGTTCTTGTAAATATCTACTAAGAGTGACACATTCGCAAAAGGAACTCTGCCTCTCTTAAAAATCTTTTTACAAAGTTACTTGGAAATGCATAGGAGCCAAATAAGTTTCATTTTTATTATCCTCTTTGTAAGGCCATTTAATGAGTTTCTGGGGAATTCTGCTTAACTGGCTGAAAGAAAATACAAAAAGACTGTAAATAAAACTTCATGGTTCTCGGGTAACTTGAAAAACGATTTCTTCTACCTCCTCCCATAATTGCCCCCTTCTTTCATTTCTATCCTTTCCTACTTTACATCCTTCTTTCTTTCCACCTTTCTTCTCTTCCATCTCTTTTTCCTTCCTCTCTCTTTTCCATTTTCCCTTCTCTCCTTTGCTTTTTCTCTCCTTTCTTTTTTCTTCTTCCCTTCCTTTTTCATTCCTTCCTTCTTCCTTCTTTCCTTTTCCTTCTTCCTTCATTTCTTCCTTTTTTCTTTCTTCTTCCCATCTTTCTTTTCTTTTTTTTTAATAATGGAATTTTGTTGAATATACAGACCAACTAAAATGACATTACTAATTTTGAAAATGCCAACAAATTATTTTTCATAGAGCAGATGATTGGAGCTTGTATGGACATTTTGTGTTAGCCTAATATATATTTAGGAGAAGTGTTTTCCATTAAAAAGGGATCCAGAAATGTTGAGTCTTAAAATGCCATGGCTCAGCCTAAATGGACTTAGCAATGTCTACAACTTTTCCTTCATGTCTGAGGGTGAAAATGAGTCCTTCCCCTCACCCCACGCCCCCGGGGCACCACGGGGGGGGGGAGAAGCAGAGAGTTCATGTGTCCTAAAGAAATGGGCCTGGATCTTTGTCTTTTGTGATTTTTTTTTCTTTTTCTATTGTTTCCATTGTGTTCTATTTTAGTATAGAAGTAGTAGAGTCTCTGATCTAAACTGAGGTATTACACAAGTTGATATGAGAATCCAAAAAAACCAGAGTAGATATTTCATTCAGCCTAGCAGTAGCACCCTAAGAAGACTAAAAATATTTAGGAATTGATCTAAAGCTGAGCTTAATTTCTGCTTCAATAAGCAAAGACTATCCCTCAAAGACATAGGTAGTATAGGGAGATGATGTCCTTGAAATATGTTTTTAAAGATGCTTGCACATTTGTTCTTGATATATTATGTATATATATTATGTTTATATATATACATATATATATATATTTAAGTAAATTTACCTTGCAAAAGATAATTTGATATTAAGAGTTAAAATACAAGTGGGGTGCTAATAATAGACTTCTCAAAATTGAAGCTAGAAGGACAATATCTTCTTGAACAATACACTGGCTTCAGATGAATGGGGGGAAGAGTGGCTTCCACAAAATTACAAGATAACAGAGAATTCTGTGGAATAGAGTGAAGTCGAGGTAAAATATAATAGGCCTAGTTCAAAGAGAGCAGCGCTGGAGTAACCCATGTTACCTCTTTTATCTGGTTTTATTTAGAAATAGCTCTTTCTTTTATTAATTTCTCCATCAGTTTTATAACTGATTTTAAAAAGTTACTAGTAATGATTTATTTATTTTATTTTTTTGCTGCGGCAATTGGGGTGAAGTGACTTGCCCAGGGTCACACAGCTGTTACGTGTCTGAGACCAGATTTGAACTCAGGTCCTCCTGACTTCAGGGCTGGTGCTCTATCCACTGCACCATCTAACTGCCCCAAGTAATGATTTATTTAAAAAGTAATTATGAAGGATTCCAAATCAAAACATATTTTGAATTGTTATGAAAGAACATATAGACTATGAAAAGTTAAGTGGAAGTAACAACAAAATATGCTTAAACCCAATTCACCCTCATGTTTAAGGAGAGCACTAAACAAATAACTGATATTCAATTTACTACTACCATCAAAAAAGCAGAGATAAGAATGTTATCTTCAATATAATTTGGTTTTTAAAAAGTGAAGAATAGTTGTGTAGAAGCAAATAATTGTATTCAAAATAGATCCTCTTCAATTGGAGAGTATTCTTGCAAATTTTAGTAGATAAAAATAATAAAAAATTTCACATAGTTTGAGAAGAGAAATATGAATTGATAGAGTAAAGTAACAAAATAAAATGTTTCATTACTAAAATAATGTAAAAGGAAAGAATATCAAAAAAGAAACAATGTTTCTTCAATTTTGCAATACCCTAACCCTGAAGAAAAGGCAAGAAAATTAATTTCTCACCTCCTTGGTAGAAAAAATGACATTATGAGTATGAAACTCTTCATGTTGTCAGACTTTTTTTTGATATTTTGACTAATTTTCCTCAGGGAAATTCCTTGCATCATAATTTGAGATTTGGAAAATACCTTAATAGCTTCAACTCCACCAGGGTAGAATCACCATTGCAACATATTCTGTAAGTGATCACCCAGTCCATTCTTGAAATCCTCGAATGATGGGGGATTCACCATTGTTCAAAGCAACGAATTCCACTTTTGGACAATTTATTTATTAGGAATTGATTATTTTTTCTTCCTTGTATTAAGCCTAAATTTTGCTTTTTTTTCTACTTATACCAATTATTCCATATTCTCTAATGTGGATTCAAACAGAACAAGCATGATCTCTCCTTCACCTGAAATCCCTTCAAATTACTGAGCATAAGTATAATGTGCCCTCCCCACCCAGTCTTCTTTTCTCTAGACTAAGATATTTTTAGTTGCTTCTACTGTTCACATGTCATGAATTTATGACTCATAATCATGCTAGTAGCTCTCTTCTGAAGACTCTTTAACTTCTAATGTATAGTATATAATAAGAAAAAATATTTTCAAACAAGTAAAGCATGCAAGATAAAAAAGAGGTAAATCATCTTAAATACTTTAAAACTTTTCCTCTATAGTGTTAATAATTGTGATTAGTCTCTCTCTCTCTCTCCATCTCTTTCTCTGTCTGTCTGTCTGTCTCTCTCTCTCATTCACTCTCTCTCTCTTTCTCTCTCAACAGTTTTCTCTCCTAATGAAAACAAACAAAGACACTTTTCCATATTGTAAAGCTTATATATTTTGTTTCTAAACGTGTTTTGCTTTTCTTTCCCCCCATTTTTTCTTTCCTTTTCTTTTTCTTCTTATTACTTCCCATTCTTAGAGTCCTTTCTTTATTGGTATTCAAATTAGTTGGTTGGTTGTTGTCCTCCATTTTAAAGAGAACCAAAATAATATCACTACATATGGGGCAAGGTAGAGTGTGTACAAGGTAGAGTGGTTCATCACACTAATACAATTGTGGAAAACTACCATAGGTATGGCTCATATATCCATGTAAACATTTGAATTGGAGATGTATCTAAATCTGTAAATCTCATGATTCTTTCAGAGGCACTGCAATTGTTTGTGCATAGAACATAATGCCTTCTTTGATATGGGCACACCATTTTGGGTAGTATTGTGCCAATGTTTCCCACGTCAATTACAAAGTTCTTCAGAGACATTGAGAGAGTCATTGTATCAGAGTGTCATTGTATCACTTCTTCTGACCTCCATGTGACCTCTATATTCAGATGTAACTAAACTTTATATCACCACTAACTACATCAAGAGTTTTAAAGATGTTGATGAAATAACATGTGGACATTAATATTATGTGTCTCAGTCCTTGAAAAAAGCTGTATTATACAATTTGAGACAAGCTTTGCCAGAAGAATTAGGTCAGATATCAGTAGTAAAATTTTTGTAAATTAGTAATGATTTTCTTTATGCCTTTTTTGCAGACATATCCATTGGTAAAAACTGAGATCCTGCTCAATTTATGCCAATTTGATTCTCTAGGTATACATAACCCACTCCTCCCCCACCCCAATCTTAGCTGGATTGTTTTATTTACTAAATGGAGTCTCTGACTCAGATTCACTTTGAGGCATTTTACAAAAGCACCAAAAAATTATGAAGGATATATTATGTTAAATTTATTCCTTTCATAATTTATTTTCTTTTAGAGGCATGGAGTTTATTTTCATTATAGGATTTTGACTTATAAATTCCAATAATAATATGTTTACTTTCTGCCAAGTAGAAGATAGAAGCATATATTAAATTGTAAGATTTTCCAACTCTCTAGATAGCATAAATAATAAAAAGAAGATCAACTAAAGTTATTCAAAACAATTATTTTTAGAGCAAATACATTAAAATGGTAGTAAATTGGTCATTGTATAAGTAATAATTATGAGCACTAAATGAAATTGCCATAAATAATCTTGTGGAGATAAAATGTTTTATTTTTCATCATTGTTTTAGAATATAGATTCTCCTACCACCCCCCCATGAAGAAATGCATATACATGGATATATTGAAATTTGATGGATTTCTATTTTCATCAATGTAGTTTCTTTCTTTTCCACTGCTGTGGATTGAAAGCCTATTCTGCCTTATCACTATAGGCAAGTTTTGCTTACATCTTTCTGTAAATCCTTCATAGAGTGGTGCTATAAGCCTCTGCGGTGATTGTGAATTTCTTTTATTAGAGAATACAAAAGTTATACTTGGAGTATATGGGAGAACACTTTGTTTTAAAACTTTCTAATAACTTTATTGAAATATTTGGATCTTGCCTCAATCTTATCATAACATTTGTGTTTATCTGCTGATATGCATATCAAGCAACTGTGCATTATCTGAAGCTTGCCTACATGCAGCTTTATGTCCTTATGCCATTGTTTGAATTCTATGAGATCTCTTCACAATTGATGAAGCACTGGAACTAGAGTAAAGAAGATGTGAATTCAAAAGGGACCTGAGATACTTCCCAATTGTTAGGCTGCATGAAAGTCACTTTAGCCTTTGTTTGCTTCAGTTTTAGGGATAACAATAACACTTATAAGGCATGGGTCAGGTGAGGATCAAATGAAATAACATTTAAAAATATTCAAAAGAAATTAGTACACTGTCTGGGACAACAGGTTATTAATAAATGCTTGTTCCTTTCCTTCTGTCCTTTAACATTGCTTCTCATGTGCAAGTTATTTATATTAATAGCAAGTTTACTTTACAAGTAGAGAGCTATAGAAATGTCTTTGTATGTATAATGCTTTTTTAAAAAAATTGCTTATCATCTTTTAAAAAAAGGTATCTTTGAAGCAGATATATTTGCTATTCTATCTATCTCTAGGGAGTTTGACAGACTTGACAGAATGACTGTGTCATTCATCTTCACTTGAGTTACTGAAAATGCCTTTTCAATTAATGGGATACATTATGGAGCCCTATCCACCTCAGTAAAACAATCATTTCAAGAATTGTAGTCTCAAGAGTTCTGTTCATCCAGATCTAGTTAACTATGTCAATTTTCATAGGCAGGTTTCAGTCTTATTAAATACAAGTGGAACACTTTGAGACCCATTACTTAAACTACATGCTTATGACTTTTCCTGTCATTGTCTGCAAAATACATCCTCAGTAACTTCACATGAGAGTAGGCCACATAGCTATTTCTGGGGATCTAAGGGAGTTTTCCACACTACCTCTGTAAAAAGAAAAGTATAGCATGCCTCTTCAAAGAAACCCATTTTTTCCAGAGAGTCATTCATAAGCCTACATTTCAGACTATACATCTGAGGGCAAATTGTATTATATTTAGTTTATTTGTGAATTACTACAGGCCTAAACATTTCTTGTCCTACTTTCTTGCCAAGAAAAAGTCAGTAAACAATTTCTATATTAATTGGACTGTTTCAAATGGTCAAAGTGAAAAATATTTATTTACTGAAATTAATTACTGCTTTCTCTAAAATTAATAGAATGAAAAGGTGTGAGAGAGATTTTAAAAACAAAAGTAAGGGTATGGAGAATAAATGTCTGTATTCTTGAAATATGTATTCATTCCTTCTTCATGATTAGTTATAGCCTAAATTCAAGTTCATTGTTTTGGAAAATGAGATATTAGACATTTTACAACTAGGCTGGTATGCCTTTATGTCTTAATTGGTATGTACTCTGATATAGACAACTTTTGGGGGAAATATTGAATATCTTTTATTAATCTTGTGAGAATGAAAGGCTACTGATCCCCAAAACTGGCCATCTTGTGCTTGCTTTTCTGGGTTTTTTCTTTCTTTTTTGTGTTTTGTTTCATTTAATTTTTATTTTTTATACTTAATAATTCATGGAAGGATGACAGAGGAACTGGTCAATAAAGACTCAGGTTTTAAGATCAAATGAATTCAATAATTCTGCTGTTCACTTCAGAGCATGAGCAAATAACCTGACTGCTTCCCCTATACTAGTTAGAACTATTTTAGTGTCAGAGTGCATTTGGATCTGTATTTCTTCATTGACCAAGTCTGTTAGCATCAGAAAGTTATTTCATCTCTCTGAAAGTTCCTTTCCTTCTCTTTAAATAGTGCCCATAATATGGATATACCTTTCCTCCAAAGGTTGTTGTGAAGAAATACTTTGCAAAACTTTGGAAGGCAAATAATTAGTATTATTAGATTCAATTTGGCAATTGATGTAAACAAACACTAAGTGATTGTTGGATGCTGCTGTTCATCTATGCTTTAGACTGTATCAACAGAGAATATGCTGAGAAAGAGCCACTTTCTCTGCCTTCCTTCTGAATTCCATACACTATATCTTTACCTGATTTTAACCTTGTTACTATCTTCTCCATTTCATTTCTCAACTCTTTCCACTTCTATCCCTAATCACTATAATCAAATTAACACTATCATCTTCTCTGAAAAAAAGCACATAAAAGGGCTACTCTATTGTTCCACTCAGCATTTTGAGACATCTCTGATCATATTTCCCTTCTCTGGCCATAAGTCCCCTATTTCTTTTCTTCTTCTTTTTTTTTATTAGAATGTTAAATTCTTAAGAACAGACACTAACTTTTGTATTTCAAAAATATTCTTCAGAAATTATCACAATTCCTAGCACATATTTTGTTTAATAAATACTTTATTCACTCATTTATTTTTATATAAACTAATTTTACTTTTTAAAAAATCATCCTATTTTTAACAGTTCCTTAATCTATTTTCACAAACATGACTATTCTCAAATTGTTATATTTTAACCTTTGTCCAAACTAGCTTCACAAATTGGAGTTGTTAAAAAAAAAATATCAGGAACAAAACTGGTCAATTCAACTAAATTCTATTATTTTAAATGTAGCAAACAATTGACTTCAATAAAAAAATAGAATAAGAAATACCTATTAAGGCCCTTCTATTTGCAAAAAAAGAAAGCATAATTTACTGAATATACTACTAGATTGGAAATAGGAAAATCACAGACAAAATCCCAATTCTAACATTATTTCACCATGAGCAAGTGACAGATTTGAATTCAAAGGGCCTTTGTTTTTTGGAGAACACAAAAAGCCAGATCTGCTTTTTGCTAGTTTTATGATTTTGAACAAATTACATATTTTCATTGAATCTCGGTATTTTTATCTATAAAATAGGGATAATTTTATCAGTACACCATATCTTATAAGGATGTCATGTGGATAAAAAGAGGTAATGGAATTTAAAATATGCACAAGTAACTAGCATGAAGCAAATCCTGTTAGTGAAATAATTATAGTGTTCAGTCTATGTAAGCATGGCTCTAAGGAACATGTATGCCCTCATAAACTCATTAATGGATTCCAATCAAATTATTGCATATGAACTAAAGTTTCAGGAGGCTTAGAGTTCCTCTGGAATGATGATATTAATGTTACAAATCAGAGTTTGATGGATATTGTTAACAGAATTTGGTGATTTTATAGTGGAGTTTATAATGCATTGATGATAGTTTTGTAATATAACATTGAGATGACATTGTGCAAAGCTTCTTGTAATCTCATACTAAAATAGAATCAGAGAAACAAAATAATTAGTAACTTCAACAAAGTAAGAAAGCAAAAAATGAAATCTAATACAGTATAATTGTAGTGATTAAGTATGAACCTGAAGAAAAGGCTCACCCTCCTACTCCTCCTTTGCTTAGGTAAGAATATGCATGGGAAATATTTCATGTAACGTTAGGCTTGGTCTATATGTTGGTGAGTTCTGCTGTAGTTGGGCTTCTTTTTGTTCTTTTTTAGCTCATCCCCACTCCTCTTTTTTTTGCAGAGGTAGGAGAGTATGGGTGGGAAATATTGCATGTATTGTTAGACTTGATTTATGTATTGCTGAGTGCTACTGGAGTTCTGCTTTTTTTCTTTTTGGTTTGATCTTTCCTTTCGATTCTTTTAATAATGGCTTTGGAGAACTGGGCAAGTAGAAGCATATCTTTATAAATGAAGATGATATAGTCACAAAAGTTACTATTTCCTTTTTAAGAAAGAAAGGTCAGGTAAAATAGAGAATTAAATGTAGGGACAATGTAAGTAAAGATAGGAACTTTTTTTTCTGTGTATTTTCAGATAATACTGTGTATTTTCTTGTAACTAAGGGAGGAAATAAATGTCATGAATAGCATGGGATCTAGTAAGAGAACAAAAAGTACAAAAAGTAATCTTTATATATACTAATTATAAAAATGTTCATCTAACAAAATTAGTATAATATTTATCTCTGGGAATCTTTAATCTATTTACTCGAGAGATATTTCATGTCTTTATATGTCAATTTCTTTGGAATGAAAACAAGATTAAAATTTATTTTTATTTTTAAAAAGTGGCAAATGGCACTGAGATGAAAGAATATTTCCAAAATTCTAACTTTTACCTGATGTCTTTGTCTTCTTTATCATCCATTTCGCCTTAATAATCACCATAACTATCATCATTATCACAAAATTATTGAATTGGAAGTCCAGAAGACATTTTAAACTTAATATGTTCAAAACGTAACTTATTATCTTTCCACAAAATGTTCCAACACCACTCGACCTTACCTCCCCTATCACTGTGAAAGATAGCATTGTTCATAAAGTACCTTAAGCTCACAACCTAGGAGTTGTCCTGGACTCCTCACTATTTTTTCACATTGATATCCAATTAATTGCATTTTTCAACATCTTTGTTAAACATGCCCCTCTCCTCTGACAGTGTCACAACTATTGAGCTGGTCCTCATTACCTCATTGCTGGATTATAGCAATATGTTTCTGGCAAGTTTGCCTGCCTCAAGTCTTTCCGCAGTCAAATCCATCCTCCATTTAGCTACTAAAGTGTTTTTTTTTCTAAACTGCATGTCTAATCATGCCATTATCCTACACAAAAAATTTTGTAGTCTTCCAAACAGTAGAAATAAACAGTAGAGTTCTGTTGCCTTCACAATCAAATACAAAGTCATGCTTGATGTACAAACTGCTTCATAATCTAGCTGTCTTTTCAGTTTTATTAGACCTTATTCTATATCACATACTATTGATAATTAGCCTCCTTGGTATTCCTCAAAGACCCTCCATCTCTTTGTTCTATGAATTTTATCTGGCATGCCCTATTTTTGGAACGTTCTCCCTCCTCTCTTCCAACTAATGATGTTTATGACTTCCTATTAAGTCCCAACGGTAATCTCACCTCTTTTCTTTGATCTCTTTTCATCCTAGTGCCCTCCTTTTGTTATTAATTCCCTTTTTATCTGGCCTTATAGATTGCTTGAATATATTTGTTTTCATATAACCACCCCATTAGATTGTAAACTTTTTGAGGGTATTTTATTTTGACTCTTTTTATATCCCTAGCACTTAGCAGAATGCTTGGCACATAGCAAATATTAATATTTTTCATTGAATGATTGCCCATCATCACTGTAACCAAAATAATAGTGTGTATATGTATATGTATATATATATTATGTATGTATGTGTATACATAGACTCATATATACAAATATATCACTTTAGTTCACAAATTATATTACATATATTATTTCATTTGTTCCTCCCTCCAAAATTCTTTTTCTCAACATGTGGATAGCATAATCCTCTCTATTATTTGCCACCTCAGTATCTAAAAAAAGGGGAGGGGATTAGTTTCATATTTTAACTCAATTCCCACATAGGACAGTCTTAATTCAAAGTTTAACCACATCTCAGGTTAAGTCCCAGGCAATCTGGTTTCTTAGGGCTTCCAGGACCAGCCTGCCTTCAGCTGATGGGGATCACCTCTGACTTTTGAAACTAATTAGCACAAATGACACAGAATAGAAACAAAGACTTCCAGTCCCAGCTCTTGGAGCTAAAGTAAATGAGGGAGAAAAAGGGAAGGAAATCTTTCCTCCATTACCATCTCATGGCATCCCTCGATAGAGTGGAATAAATGAAGCATAAAAATTTTAAATATTCAGCTAATCAAAAGATCATTTACATACCCATGTGTTAAGGGCCACAAAGATTTCTATGTTAGGTAATCTGGACATTCTTCAAAGACCTCTTAAGAATGACTTCTTTTTTTTGGAAAACTAAATAGGCCTGATAAACCCAGATTAAATTGGGAATTTTTTTTTATGACACAAGTAAAATGAATTGGAAGATACTTCTCTGCAAAAAGAGAAAAATGAAAGTAGAATTTCTTATTTATTTATTTATTTATTTATTTTCATTTTTATTTTTATTTTATTTTTTTTTAATTTAAAGCTTTTTATTTGTATGACATGTATATGGGTAGTTTCCCAAAATTGATCTTTACAGAGCTTTCCATTACAAATTTTACCCCCAGTCCCCTCCCCTCCCCTAGATGGCAGGAACTCCACTAAATATTAATAACGTTGAAATGCTTGAGAAGTTATGCAAGAAAAATCCTATCTACAAGAAAAAAAAGAATCAGAGAAAGGCAACACAATGCAAGCAAATGTCAATAGAGATCATGAAAATGTTACGTTGTGGTCCATATTTCATATCCCTCTCTCTGGGTGTATATGGTTTTCTTCATTGAACAATTTAAACTGGTTTGAGACAATTCTTTGTTGCAGAGAGCCATGTCCATCAGAATTGATCATCATGTAATACTGTTGTTGCCGTGTATGATGATCTCCTGGTTCTGCTCGTTTCACTCAGCATCAGTTCATGCAAGTCCCTCCAGGCCTCTCTGAAATCATCCTGCTGGTCATTTCTTACAGAGCAATAATATTCCATAACATTCATATACCATAATTTATTCAGCCACTTTCCAATTGATGGGCATCCCTTCAGTTTCCAGTTTCTAGCCACTACAAAAAGGGCTGCCACAAACATTCTTGCACAGGTGGGTCCCTTTCCCTCTTCTAAGATCTCTTTGGGATATAAGCCCAGTAGAAACACTGCTGGGTCAAAGGGTATGCACAGTTTGACAACTTTTTGAGCATAGCTCCAAATTGCTCTCCAGAATGGTTGGATCCGTTCACAGTTCCACCAACAATGTATTAGTGTCCCAGTTTTCCCACATCCCCTCCAACATTCATCGTTATCTTTTCCTGTCATTTTAGCCAATCTGACAGGGGTGTAGTGGTACCTCAGAGTTGTCTTAATTTGCATTTCTCTGATCAATAGTGATTTGGAGCAACTTTTCATATGACTAGAGATGGTTTTAATTTCATCATCTGAAAATTGTCTGTTCATATCCCTTGACCACTTATCTATTGAAGAGTGGCTTGAATTCTTATATATATGAGACAATTCTCTATATATTTTAGAAATGAGGCCTTTATCAGAACCATTGAATGTAAAGATGATTTCCCAATTTGATGCTTCCCTCCTAATCTTGTCTGCATTTGTTTTGTTTGTACAGAAACTTTTTAACTTAATATAATCAAAATTATCCATCTGGTGTTCAATTAGGAGTTCCAGGCCTTCTTTGGACATAAATTTATTCCATCTCCACAGGTCTGAGAGATAAACTATATTATGTTCCTCTAACTTGCTTACAAAGTCCCTCTTTATATCTAGATCATGAACCCATTTAGATCTTATCTTGGTATGTGGTGTTAGGTATGGGTCAAGCCCTAATTTCTTCCACACTAGTTTCCAATTTTCCCAGCAGTTTTTGCCGAATAGTGAGTATTTATCCCAAAAGCTGGGGTCTTTCGGTTTATCGAAAACTAGATTGTTAAGGTTATTGCCTAGATTGTCCTGATAACCTATCCTGTGCCACTGATCGACTGCTCTATTTCTTAGCCAGTACCAAACGGTTTTGATGACCGCTGCTTTATAGTATAGTTTTAGATGGGGTAGAGCAAGGCCACCTTCATCTGCCTTTTTTTTCAATAATCCCCTTGAAATCCTTGACCTTTTGTTCTTCCAAATGAACTTTGCTACTATTTTTTCTAGATCTGTAAAATAATTTCTTGGGAGTTTGATTGGTATGGCACTAAATAAGTAGATTAGTTTGGGTAGTATTGTCATTTTTATTATGTTTGCTCTGCCTACCCATGAGCACTTAATATTTTTCCAATTGATTAGGTATAATTTTATTTGTGTGGAAAGTGTTTTGTAATTTAGTTCGTATAGTTTCTGACTTTCCCTTGGCAGATAGATTCCCAAATATTTTATCCTATCATCTGCTATTTGGAATGGAATTTCTCTTTGCATCTCTTGATGCTGAACTTTGTTGGTAATATATAAAAATGCTGATGATTTATGTGGATTAATTTTGAATCCTGCCACCTTGCTAAAGTTGTGAATTGTTTCTAGTAGTTTTTTAGTTGAGTCTCTAGGGTTCTCTAAGTATACCATCATGTCATCTGCAAAGAGTGATAATTTGGTTTCTTCATTACCTACTCTGATTCCTTTTATCTCTTTTTCTTCTCTTATTGCTAAAGCTAACATTTCTAATACAATATTGAATAGTAATGGTGACAGTGGGCAGCCTTGTTTCACTCCTGATCTTATTGGGAATGGTTTTAGTTTGTCTCCATTACATATGATGCTTGCTGATGGTTTTAAATAGATGCTACTGATCATTTTAAGGAAAAGCCCATTTATTCCTATACTCTCTAGTGTTTTTAATAGGAAAGGGTGTTGGATTTTATCAAAGGCTTTTTCTGCATCTATTGAGATAATCATATGGTTTTTGTTAGTTTGGTTATTAATATAATTAATTATGCTGATAGTTTTCCTAATATTGAACCAGCCCTGCATTCCTGGTATAAATCCTACTTGGTCATAGTGTACTGTCCTGGGGATGACTTTCTGCAATCTCATTGCTAATATCTTATTTAAAATTTTTGCATCAATATTCATTAGGGAAATTGGTCTATAGTTTTCTTTCTCTGTTTTCACCCTACCTGGTTTAGCTATCAGCACCATATTGGTCTCATAGAAGGATTCTGGCAGTATACCTTCTGTCCCTATTTTCTCAAATAGTTTGTGTAGTATTGGAATTAATTGTTCTTTGAATGTTTGGTAGAATTCACATGTAAATCCATCTGGCCCTGGAGATTTTTTCTTAGGGAGTTGGTTAATAGCTTCTTCTATTTCTTTTTCTGATATGGGGCTATTTAAATAATTTATATCCTCTTCTGTTAACCTGGGCAATCTATATTTTTGTAGATATTCCTCCATTTCATTTAGATTATCAAACTTACTGGCATAAAGTTGGGCAAAGTAACTCCTAATTATTGCTCTGATTTCCTCTTCATTGGAGGAAAGTTCTCCCTTATCATTCTTGAGACTAACAATTTGATTTTCTTCTTTCCTTTTTCTTATCAAATTAACTAAAGGCTTATCTATTTTGTTGGTTTTTTCATAGAACCAACTCTTAGTTTTATTTATTAACTCAATAGTTTTCTTATTTTCAATTTTATTAATTTCTCCTTTTACTTTTAGAATTTCCAATTTGGTATTTAATTGAGGGTTTTTAATTTGTTCTTTTTCTAATTTTTTTAATAATAAGCCCAATTCATTGATCTTTTCTTTCTCTATTTTATGTAAGTAAGCATCTAGAGATATAAAATTGCCCCTTATAACCGCTTTGGCCGTATCCCACAAATTTTGGTATGTTGTCTCCTTATTGTCATTCTCCTGGATGAAATTATTGATTGTGTCTATGATTTGCTCTTTCACCCATTCATTCTTCAGGATTAGATTATTTAATTTCCAATTAACTTTTGGTTTATTTTCTCCTGGCCTTATATTGCATGTGATTTTTATTGCATCATGATCTGAAAAGGATGCATTTACTATTTCTGCCTTTCTGCATTTGATTTTGAGGTTTTTATGCCCTAACACATGGTCAATTTTTGTATAGGTTCCATGGACTGCTGAGAAAAAAGTAAACTCCCTACTGTCTCCATTCAACTTTCTCCATAGATCTATCATACCTAACTTTTCTAACAATTGGTTTATCTCCCTAGTTTCTTTCTTGTTTATTTTGTGGTTTGATTTATCTAATTCTGAGAGAGCAAGGTTGAGATCCCCCACTAGTATCGTTTGGCTGTCTATTTCTTCTTGCATCTCTCTTAATTTCTCCCCTAGGAATTTGTGTGCTATTGCACTTGGTGCATATATATTTAGTATAGATATTCCTACATTATCTATGGTACCCTTTAATAAAATATAGTTTCCTTCCTTATCTCTTTTGATTAGATCTATCTTGGCTTTTACTTGATCTGAGATAAGGATTGCTACCCCTGCTTTTTTTTGTTCACCTGAAGCATAATAGGTCCTGCTCCAGCCTTTTACCTTCATTCTATATGTGTCACTATGTTTTAGATGTGTTTCTTGTAGACAACATATTGTGGGATTCTGGTTTTTAATCCAGTCTGATATCCGCTTCCACTTTATGGGAGAGTTCATCCCATTCACAT
>JAJPUD010006998.1:60998-99303 GCA_023553655.1 Myrmecobius fasciatus
TATTCTTGGCTGTAATCCAAGTTCCTTTGCCCTTCGGAATATCTGGTTCCAGGCCCTTCGATCCTTCAATGTGGAGGCTGACAGATCTTGTGTGATTCTAATTATTGAACCTTGGTATTTGAATTGTTTCTTTCTAGCTGCTAGCAGAATCTTTTCCTTGGTGCTATAGTCCTGAAATTTAGCCACGATATTCCTTGGGGTTTTAATTTTGGGGTCTCTTTCCGGAGGTGATCGGTGAATTTTTTCAATGGTGATTTTCCCCTTTGATTCTACAATCTCAGGGCAGTTTTCTTTCAGGATTTCCTGGAAGATAGTGTTTAGATTCTTTTTTTGATCATGGCTTTCAGGAAGTCCAATAATCCTTAGATTATCTCTCCTAGATCTATTTTCCAAGTCAGTTGTTTTTCCTAGGAGATATTTCATATTTTCTTCTAATTTTTCATTTTTTTGCTTTTGTTTGACTGATTCTTGAAGTCTTATTGAGTCATTCACTTGCATTTGTTCAATTCTTATTTTTAAAGTGTTGTTTTCTTCAGTTAGCTTTTTAAGCTCCATTTGTAACTGGCCAATTGAATTTTTTTGTTCATTGCACTCTTTTTCCACTTCACTAATTTTATTTTTTAATAAATTGGTGTCTTTTTCATATCTCTTTTGCAGGGCATCATATCCTTCTTGCAAGATACTGTATGCTTCTTGCACTAATTTAAATTTATTTTCCCATTTATCCTCCAGTTCTTTTATTAGGTTCTTTAAGCAATCTTCCAGAAAGGCCTTTTGAAACTGGGACCAGTGATGGTCCTTGCTGATTCCCTCTGGAGTTATGTCTAAAGGAACCTCTGGCTCTGGGGTCTTCTCCTCTTTCTCTTTGTAAAAGCTGTCTATGGTGAGAGCTCTCTTTTGTCTCTTCATTTTTTTTTTTAGACAGCGTGAATATCTCTTTAAGGTAGGGGAAAAAAAAATGGCTGAAAAGGCTGGCTGACGATTTTGCCCTGAGGCGCTTAGGCGAATTAATTTAAGGTGCTTGGCCGGTGGGGGCTAGGACTAAGCCCGAATTACTCCTTAAACAAGGCAAGTTTGCCTGAACACCTGCCCCCAATCAGGGCAGAGTGTCCAGAGTGCCTCAGATAGACTCCAGGTGTTTGGAATTTGGAGTTTGGAGTTTGGAGTTTTTTTGCTCCTCTGAGCTGAGCTGAGCTGAGTCCCACCCTCACTCACTTCCGGCCTCCACCAGAGTTCTCTGACACCAAAGTCCTCTGTTTATCCCTCTGTCCGAGCTAGACAAACCTGATGTGAAGTTTTTCAGAGATATCTGCAAGCAGTATCCAAATATTTCCTGATTCGTTGACTTGAAGATCAGTTCAGAGGCTTATTTTATTGTTGATTTGAGAGAAGTTTGGAGGAGGAAGCAGAGAGTCACCCTTTCACTCCGCCATCTTGGCTCCGCCCCTGATGAAAGTAGAATTTCAAGAAATTTTTGAAGTGTAGATCTGAAATCTTCAGAGGCAATGAAGCATAGTAGAAAGGGTTAGTCTTAGAATGAGAAAATATCTGTGTTCAAATCTAATCCTGAAATCAAAGTAGCTCTGGAATCCTAAGCAAGTTACTTAACCTCAGAACCTGTGTCAGTTATGTCAAACTAAATTAGAAGACAGGAAATTAGCCATATATAAAGAATTCTGTGGACCTCATACCAACTTAGGAAATGACATATTAATAATATGTATGTGTTGTTGTATTTTAATTTTGTAAAATATTTCCCAATTACATTTTACCCTGGTTCAAACAGTAAAGTTCTATAAATCTCACACACATATATGAAAGAATATTCTGACATCTCTACCATACTCCACTGTAATAATGTCAACCATAAAAGTTGCAGTGATTCCCTCCTATAAACATACTTATATACACACACACACACACACACACACAAACACATACCCATGAACAAAAACACAAATGTACACTTAGTCAAAACCAAAATGACTATTAATCATATATTAAATATTTCATGAATTCTATTTTTCCAGTTTTTGAATTTTAATCTTAAATACAAGATTAGGCAAAAACTCATCGTCATCTACATAGCAGAATATAAGAAATTTATTATAAAATAATAAATTTACATTTCAAGAAAACCTATGTAATAAATAATACACATTTTCAAAGCTGCTCAGCTTTTCTTTTTTTGTTGTCTTTTTTGTTGTTGTTCTCGGTTTTTCCCTTTTGCTTTATTTTCCCTTCCCTTCCTAAACCATCCTAAAGAAGGTTATAATTAAGTGTTTATATGCACATATGCATGCATAAGTATACATGTATGTATATGCACATAGAAATATTTTTACTCAAACACATACACACTATGTGTGTCTGTGTATATATACATATATATATATATATATATATATATATATATATATATATATATATATCTTGCCCCACAGCAATATTCCAACTCATTCACATCCAAACAGAGATATGGAAGACCATCCTCTTGCCTCCCCCAAATTTTCAACATTCCTTCTATTCTGGGCTACTTAGGTTTTATTTGTACAAGGAAATTTTAATATGAAATAATTACACCTATTAACTCTAAATAATTAATTTACTTTAAATAACTATTTTCCAAAAATGCTCTTACCTTATAATATAATTTAAGGTCTTATATTGTTGAATTTATTTCTTTTAAATCTTTCCCTCCTGGTTTCTTTGAAGTTCCTGACCTTTTTTTTTTCAATAAATGAACTTAATATATTTTCTAACTCAATATTTTTAAAAATAATTTAATTGGAATGACATTGAATAAATAGTTTATTTAGATAAATTTGTCATTTGGAAAATTATATTGGCTTGGTTGTTGGTGTTTCTCTTTCATTTGCTAAGATGTCCACAACATCAGGGAGGTAGTACCATGACATAGAAGTGAGGTGGATTTAAGAGAGGGCAGGCCCTGCAAAGTCAGCAGCCTCAGCTTTTCTTCCAAAGCCATCTGGCTACAGCAGCCAGATGTAGATCAGGATTTCTGGAAACAGCCTAGATAAAGTGAAAGACTGACTTTTAAAACTAAGTTCTTTAACAGGTCTTAGTTTGACAGAGACAATTCCCAGTCAGTGATTAAGGCTAGGTAAGAACTAAGGCAAAGAATGGTCTCTTTTAATTATTATTATTTTTTTTCTTTTTTAATCTAATATGGCAGGGGAAGACCCTCAGGGTTTCTGCCCAAAACAGAAACAAATGCTATTTACATTCACTCTGAGTTACTCAGGATCCAAGGTCCAAACAATGTTTATTTTCAATATCTCTTCCTCCCTCCTTCCATCTCTCCCTTCTTCCTTCCTTCCTTCTCTCTCTCTCTCTCTCTCTCTCTCTCTCTCTCTCTCTCTGTCTCTGTCTCTGTCTCTGTCTCTCTGTCTCTCTCTATGTCTCTCTATCTCTGTCTCTGTCTCTGTCTCTCTGTCTCTCTCTCTCTCTCCTTTCTCTGTCTCTGTCTTTGTCTGTTTCTTTCTCTCTGTCTATGTGTTCCTCTCTTTTTCTTCTTGTCTCACTCTTTATCTTTGTCTCTTTTTCTGTTTTTCTCTCTGTCTCTTTTTTCATATTGTTTTTACCTTTCCATGAATAATAAATATTCTTTAAATTATTTAGATATGAGTTTATTTGCATAAAAAGTGTTTTATATTTATGTCACTATAGTTTCCTTCTCTGTTTTGCCAATATATGCTTGGGTATTTTATACTATCTAGCTATTATAAATGGTTTAAAACAATATTGAACAATACTGTTGATATGTAGTGCAGTTCCTCTAGTTTTCACCTTTGATCAAATCTGGTTTCACTTTAACTTTGTCTGAAATCATGATTACTATCCCTACTATCTTTACATTCTAAATTCTATTCCTACCCATTATTTTTCCTTTGTGTATATGTCACATATTTATATTATTTCCTAAAAATAACATGTTGTTGAATTCAGATATTTTACCTTCTCTCTGTCTGTCATAAAGGGTAAATTCATCCTTTTCACCTTCTAAGCTATAATTACTTATATATTTTCTTCCTTCCTATTTTTCCTCAGTATCCTTCTCAACCTATTTATCATATCATTCTCACTCTTTTCCTTTACATCTAACCATTACCTTTACCTCCTATTTCTTCACCCACTTATCCCAGTAAGAGTCTCTTCCTTATTCTCTCTCCCCATCTAATCTTCTTGTGCTCTTCTTTCCTTCTGAATTTAGAGAACTTCTATACCTTTCAATGTTATTCTTATAATTCTTATATGTTATTCTGCATTTAACCCATTCCCAATGAAAGTAAGATTCCAGCGATACTCTCCCTCTC
Organism: Myrmecobius fasciatus; assembly: GCA_023553655.1. Taxonomy (NCBI): domain Eukaryota; kingdom Metazoa; phylum Chordata; class Mammalia; order Dasyuromorphia; family Myrmecobiidae; genus Myrmecobius; species Myrmecobius fasciatus. The sequence goes on from JAJPUD010006998.1 coordinate 65,336, forward strand.
CTCTACTGACCTCTTCTGTATTATCCCATCCCTATATCTCATTTGAAGGAAATAAGTACTCCTTTTTATTTCTCCCTACACAGTTTTTATTCATTTTATTATAATCCCATCATGTTCAACTCCTCAGTTCATTCCTTTCTTTCAAACTATATTCAAATAATTATGACAATCATAAGAGTACTGCTAATATTTTCAAATATATGAATTAACAAATTTGACTTTATTAAGTCCCACTTAGCTGGTCTTTAATGTTTACTTTATATTTCTCCTGGATGTTATATGTACAATATTTCCTTAACTTCCAGGGGTTTTGTCACAAAAACCTGAAAATCTTATGGTTTGTTAAATGCTCTTTTTTTCTCCTTATTTAGGATTAGACTTAACTTTTTTAGGTAAGTTACCCTTGGTTGTTACTCCAGTTGCTTTGAACTAGAGAATGTAGAATTTTGATACTTATGGTCCTTCAACATAGTAGATTCTAAGTCTTGTATAATCCTCATTGTAACTCCATGATCTTTATTTATTTTTCTTGTTGCTTCCAGTATTTTCTTTTTTACCTGGGAGCTCTAAAACTTGGCTGATATCCTTGTAAGTTTTTCTCTTGGGGTTTCTTTGATGTGGTGGTCAGTGTTTTTTTGTTTTGTTTTTATTTTTCCTATTTGTACTTTGCCTTCTCATTCTAGAACTAGAAAATCAGGAAAATTTTTCTTGATAATTTTTTGTATTATTGTATCAAGATCCTTTGTTAATCATAATTTTCAGTCAGTCCAATTATTCTTACAATATTTATCTTCAATCTGTTCTTCAGATTGGTTGTTTTTCTGATTAGATGCTTCACTTTCTCTTTTCTTTTTTTTCCTTTTCATTTATTTTTAACACTCATTGCTATATGAATAGTGCTGGGAGAGAAAAATAAGAGCAAAAGGGAAAAACCAAGGGAGAGAAGGGAAAAACCAAGGGAGAGAAGAAAAAAAAAGCAGAAAAAAAAACCATGGGTATTTTGGAATTGTTTTGGATCATTGTATTGCTGAGGAAAGCTAAGTCATTCATAGTTGATTATCACATAATGTTGCTGTTACTGTGTACAATTTTCTCCTGGTTCTACTCACTTCACTCAGCATCAGTGCGATGTGAACATAGCTTGTGTTGATTTACATTCAGTTGCCTTAGTTATGCAGATGAAATTTTCTGTCCAAAATCTATTGGGGTTGCTTTGAATCACTGAGCAACTGAGAAGAACAAAGTTTTTCATAGTTTATCATAGCACATAATTGCTGTTATCATATACAATGTATTCCTGATTCTGCTTGTTTTGTCCAGCATCAGTTCATTTAAATCTTTATGGGCATTTCTAAAATCAGCTTTTCATCATTTTTTATAAAACAATAATATCCCATTACATTCTTATTCTATTTTTTATATTTTTATTTTATTTTTTGATATTATTTTTTGATTTCTTTGTATTTTAGAATATGATTAGGTTCCCCTTGCCCAATTCTAGTTTTATTTTTTCTCTTTTAAATTTTTAATTTAATTTTTAAAAAACAGTATAGAAAAAAAGAAAACAAAACATAAAAATAAAACAAAACAAAACAAAACAGAACATTGTCAGGTGCCTAGTAAAACATCAGGAAGGATTCAAAATATATAGCAAGAAATTACCAGTTCAAAAAAGGATATAAAATGGTAGGTAGAAGAAATTTTGTATGAGTGTCCACCTTTTCTTTGTTTCCTAGTAGATTGCTCTTTTGTTCTCTACTACGGACTTTTTTTTTTTACTTTATTCTTTTTTTACCCTTTCATCTCCCCATCTCCTCCAAGTAAGCAATAGTTAAGCAAGGATATATTTATGTATTCATATAGAGATATATACATACACAAAGACACACACCCCTGCCTACCCTCCTACATATATACATATGCATTCACACCTATCCATAGACTTATACACATATACATTTTCTACATACACACTACACATACATAGAGCAATATATACATATCTACATATACTCAGCTACATATATATACACATACATTTACACATATGAAAACATGCATCTAAATATTTAAAAAACTAACTATATGTATGTATGTATATATATATATATATATATATAGTGGTGTTTTTTTTTTCTAATGTCTCTCATTTGATTTTTAAATTCTTTTTAAAGTTCCTCTATAAATTCTCTCTGGACAGGGTACCATTTAATTTTACTCGGGATAGACCACCTTCTTTTTACTTCTGTAACTTCCTCTGAAGATGAACCCTGGTTTTCACTATTCTCATCATAAATATCCACAATTGGGTTCTTCTTTGCTGGCATACTTTTTTTGAGAAGTATTTGTGTGAGCACCTTTAATTATAGGACAGGGAGATGGAGCTTCTAGCTTCCTTCAATTCTCCTTCTCACTTGGAACCCTAAACTAAAAGCTGTTCCCTTCTGTAAATGCCCATAAAGAGCAGCATCCCTATCCCGTTGCTTCTGTACTCATTTTGTGTGCTGGTTCCTTCTTTCCCAGGGCTGTATCTCGGCAACACAACTGGACCTGGTGTTCTCAATCATCATAGGCTCTCTGAGTTTTCTCTGATTTAGAACCATTTCTCAGGACACAATCTGAGAAGTGAAAGTTTCTGTCGTTTTTGCTGAGATTCCAGCTATTTCCAGCTAGCTCCAAGGATCTCTACTTGATGTTTATATGGAGCTGGCCCAGAGATTTTGGCACTTTATATAGGTTTATTCTGGGCCTGGGGTCCTTCTTCAGATTTTCTTTGGGTTGTGCCCCAAGTCTTCTTGACATTTTCGTCAGTATCTATTCATGCTGAGACTCACATTTATTTTGTTTGATGAGGAAATCTGGAGAACTTGAAATTTACTGACCTACTCCACCATCTTCCCAGAATCATCCCTGAATTATTTTCTTCTTCAATTTTTTGTTTCTCTTTTTCCAACAGGTTGACTTTTTTTTAAATTTTATTTTATTTGCAAAACATATTTATGGGTAATTTTTCAATATTAACCCTTACATAGCTTTCTGTTACAGATTTCCCCCCCCCAACTCCCCACCCCTCACCTAGATGGCAGGATATCCACTACATGTTAATTATGTTAAAATACTTGACAAATCAAATATATGTATACATATTTCCACACTTATCATTGTTGTGCAAGAAAAATCCTATCTACACAAAAGACATATCAGATAAAGGAAACACAATGTAAGCAAACATCAATCAAGAGTATGAGAATGTTATGTTGTGGTCCACATTTCACATTCCTCTCTCTGGGTGTATATGGTTTTCTTCAGTGAACAATTGGAAGTGGTTTGAAACAATTCATTGTTGAAGAGAGCCATGTCCATCAGAATTGATCGTCATATAGTATTGTTGTTGCCGTGTATAATGATCTCCTGGTTCTGCTCATTTTACTCAGGATCAGTTCATGCAAGTCTCTTCAGGCCTCTCTGAAATTGTCCTGCTGGTCATTTCTTACAGAGCAATAATATTCCATAACATTCATATACCATAATTTTTTCAGCCATTCTCCAATTGAAGGGTATCTATTCAGTTTCCAGTTTCTAGCCACTACAAAAAGGGCTGCCACAAACATTCTTGCACATGTGCAGCCCTTTCCTTCCTTTATGATTTCTTTGGGATATAAGCCCAATAGAAATGCTGCTGGGTCAAAGGGTATACATAGTTTGATAATTTTTTAAGCATAGTTCCAAATTGCTCTCCAGAATGGCTGTATCTGTTCACAGCTCCACCAACAATGCATCAGTGTCCCAGCCTTCCCACCTCCCTTCCAACATTCATCATTAACTTTTCCTGTCATATTAGCCAATCTGACAGGTATGTAGTGGTACCTCAAGGTTGTCTTGATTTGCAATTCTCTGATCAATAGAGATTTGGAGCACCTTTTCATATGACTAAATATAGTTTTAATTTCATCCTCTGAAAATTGTCTGTTCATATCCTTTGACCATTTATCAACTGGAGAATGGCTTGAATTTTTATAAATATGAGACAATTCTCTATATATTTTAGAGATGAGACCTTTATCAGAACCCTTAAATGTAAAGATGATTTCCCAATTTATTGCTTCCTTCCTAATCTTGACTGCATTGGTTTTGTTTGGACAAAAACTTTTTAACTTAATATAGTCAAAGTTATCTATCTGGTTTTCAATTAAGAGTTTCAGTTCTTCTTTGGACATAAATTTATTCCATCTCCACAGGTCTGAGAGGTAAACTATATTACGTTCCTGTAATTCACTTGTAGTATCACTCTTTATATCCAGATCATGAACCCATTTAAAGCTTATCTTGGTATGTTGTGTTATATGTGGGTCAAGCCCTAATTTCTTCCACACTAGTTTCCATTTTTCCCAGCAGTTTTTGTCAAATAGTGAGTACTTATTCCAGAAGCTGGGGTCTTTGGGTTTATCAAAGACTAAATTGCTATAGTTATTGCCTAGTTTGTCTTGTGATTCTATCCTATTCCACTGATCAACTACTCTATTCCTCAGCCAGTACCAAATGGTTTTGATGACTGCTGCTTTGTAATATTTTTTTAGATCTGGTACAGCAAGTCCACCAACATCAGCCTTTTTTTTTTCATTAATTCTCTTGAAACTCTTGACCTTTTTGTCTTCCAAATGAATTTTGCCACTATTTTTTCTAGATGAGTAAGATAATTTCTTGAGAGTTTGATTGGTATGGCACTAAATAAGTAAATTAGTTTGTGTAGTATTGTCATTTTTATTATATTTGCTCGAGCCTACCCATGAGCTTTTTATGTTTTTCCAATTGAGTAGGTCTGATTTTATTTGTGTGGAAAGTGTTTTGTAGTTTAGTTCATATAGTCCCTGACTTTCCCTTGGCAGATAGATTCCCAAATATTTTATACTATCAACAGTTATTTTGAATGGAATTTCTTTTTGTATCTCTTGCTGCTGAACTTTATTGGTAATATATAAAATGCTGATGATTTATGTGGATTTATTTTGTAAACTGCAACTTTGCTAAAGTTGTGAATTGTTTCTAGTAGTTTTTTAGTTGAGTCTTTAGGGTTCTCTACGTATATCATCATGTGATCTGCAAAGAGGGATAATTTGGTTTCCTCATTACCTACTCTAATTCCTTTAATCTCTTTTTCTTCTCTTACTGCCAAAGCTAACATTTCTAAGATAATATTAAATAATAATGGTGACAGTGGGCATCCTTCTTTCACTCCTGATCTTATTGGGAATAGTTCTAGTTTGACTCCATTACATATGATGCTTGCTGAAGGTTTTAAGTAGATGCTACTAATCATTTTAAGGGAAAGCCTATTTATTCCTATACTCTCCAGTGTTTTTAATAGGAATGGGTGTTGGATTTTATCAAAGGCTTTTTCTGCATCTATTGAGATAATCATATGGTTTTTGTTAATTTGGTTATTAATATAATTGATTATGCTAATAGTTTTCCTAATATTGGACCAGCCCTGCATTCCTGGTATAACTCCTACTTGGTCATGGTGTATTATCCTGGAGACAACTACCTGTTATCTCGTTGATAAAAATCTAAAATCTTATTTAAAATTTTTGCACCAATATTCATTAGGTAAAGGGGTCTATAGTTTTCTTTCTCAGTTTTCTCCCTACCTGGTTTAGCTATCAGCACTATATCTATGTCATAGAAGGAATTTGGTAATACACCTTCTTTCCCTATTTTTTCAAATAGTTTATATTGTATTGGGATTAATTGTTCTTTGAATGTTTGGTAAAATTATCATGTAAATCCAACTGACCCTGGAGATTTTTTCTTAGGGAGTTGATTAATAGCTTGTTCTATTTCTTTTCCCAAAATGGGGCTATTTAAATAATTTATTTCCTCTTCTGTTAACCTAGGCAATCTATATTTTTGTAGATATTCCTCCATTTCATTTACATTATCAAATTTATTGGCATAAAGTTGGGCAAACTAACTCCTAATTATTATTCTAATTTTCTCTTCATTGGAGAAAAGTTCTCCCTTACCATTTTTGAGATGAGCAATTTGATTTTCTTCTTTCCTTTTTTAATCAAATTAACTAAAGGCTTATCTATTTTGTTGTTTTTTTTTTTCGTAAATTAGATTAGATTATTTAATTTCCAATTAACTTTTGGTCTATTTTCTCCTGGCCTTATATTACATGTGAGTTTTATTGCATCATGATCTGAAAAAGATACATTTACTATTTCTGCTTTTCTGCATTTGATTTTGTGGTTTTTAATGACCTAACACATGATCAACTTTCATATAAGTTCCATGAACTCCTGAGAAAAAAGTATACTCCCTTCTATCACCATTCAATTTCCTCCAGATATCTGTCATACCTAACTTTTCTAACATTTTGTTTATCTCCCTAACTTCTTTCTTATTTATTTTGTGGTTTGATTTATCTAATTCTGAGAGAGCAAGGTTGAGATCCCCCACTAGTATAGTTGTACTCTCTATTTCTCCTTGCATCTCTGTTAGTTTCTCCTCTAGGAATTTGAATGCTATACCACTTGGTGCATATATGTTTAGTATTGATACCGCTTCATTGTCTATGGTACCTTTTAGTAAAATATAGTTTCCTTCCTTATCTCTTTTAATTAGATCTATTTTTGTTTTTACTTGATCCGAGATAAGGATTGCTACCCCTGACTTTCTTTGTTCACCTGAAGCATAGAAGATTCTGCTCCAGCCCTTTACCTTCACTCTGTATGTATCTCTATGTTTTAGATGTGTTTCCTGTAAACTACATATTGTAGGATTCTGGCTTTTAATCCAGTCTGCTAGCTGCTTCCGTTTTATGGGAGAATTCATCCCATTCACATTCACAGTTAAAATAACTATATTTGTATTTCCTGCCATCTTATTTACCCAGAGTTATGATTTCCTCTTCCCTTTCCCCTCTCTCCCTTCCTCCCTCCCCAGTACTTTATTTTGATGACCACCTCCCACCAATAGTCCTCCCCACTTTAGAATCCCTCCCTGCCCTTTATACCTTTCTCCAGTCCTTCTATTAGCTTATCCCTTTCCTTTCTTCCTTTTCCTCCCACCTTCACACAAGGAGAGTCAGGCCTTTCTTTGCAGCCAAATGTGTCTGATATACTCTCTTAGAGTCAAATCTAATGAGAGTAACGTTTATACAATACTCATCACCCTCCCTTCTTTCCCTCAATTATATTAGATTTTCTATGTCTCTTTATGAGATTTTGCCTTATTTTACCTCCTTTATTTTACTTTATTTTGCCTCCTTCCCCCCCTTTTTTTCAGTATGGTATCCCTTCCACCTCTTATTTCCTTTCCATTATTATCAAAGAAAAATCAAATTATACCCTCATTCTTTTTTTTTTTTCTTTTTGCTGAGGCAATTGAGGTTAAGCGACTTGCCCAGGGTCACACAGCTAGGGAATGTTAAGTGTCTGAGACCAGATTTGAACTCAGGTCTTCCTGACTTCAGGGCTGGTGCTCTATCCACTGTGCCACCTAGCTGCCCCCACCCCCATTCTTTAAGGATACTTATAGTAGAAACACTTCTCAAGAGTTCTTTCCTTTTTACCTTTTTATGCTTCTCTTGAGTTCTGTATTTGGAGGTCAATTTTTTTGTTCAGATCTGGTCTTTTCATTAGAAATAGGTGAAATTCTCCTGCATCATTGAATGACCATCTTCTTCCCTGGAAGATGATGCTCATTCTAGCTGGATAACTTATTCTTGCCTGTAATCCAAGTTCTTTTGCCTTTCAGAATATTTGATAATATCTGATTCTAGGCCCTTTGATCCTTTAATGTGGAAGCTGACAGACCTTGTGTAATTCTAATTACAGTTCCTCAGTATTTGAACTGTTTCTTTCTAGCTGCTTGCAATATCCTTTCCTTGGTGCGATAGCTCTGAAATTTGGCCACAATATTCCTTGGGATTTTAATTTTGGGGTCTCTTTCAGGAGGTGAGCGGTGAATTCTTTCAATGTCAATTTTGCCTTCTGATTCTAAAACATCAGGGCAATTCTCTTTCATGATTTCTTGGAAGACAGCATCCAGGTTCTTTTTTTTTCATCGTGGCTTTCAGGGAGTCCGATAATCCTTAGATTGTCTCTCCTGGATCTGTTTCCCAAGTCAGTTGTTTTTCCTAGGAGATATTTAATATTTTCTTCTATTTTTTCATTTTTTTGTTTTTGTTTGACTGATTCTTGAAGTCTTATTGAGTCATTTACTTCTATTTGTTCAATTTTAATTTTTAAAGTATTATTTCCTTCAGTTATCTTTTTTTAGCTCCTTTTGTAGTTGGCCAATTGAATTTCTTGATTCAATGCATTCTTTTTCCATTTTGCCAATTTTATGTTTCAATAAATTGTTGTCTTTTTCCAATTTACCAATTTTGTTTTTCAGTGAATTGTTGTCTTTTTCCAATTCACCAATTTTGTTTTTCAGTGAATTGTTGTCTTTTTCCAATTCACTAATTTTGTTTTTCAGTGAATTGTTGTCTTTTTTCCAATCTGCCATTTTTATTTTCCAGTGAATTGGTGATTTTTTCCAGTTCACCATTTTTATTTTCCAGTGAATTGGTGATTTTTTTCCAATTTACCAATTTTGTTTTTCAGTGAATTGTTTTCTTTTTCCAATTCACCAGTCCTGTTTTCCAGTTTTTGATATCTCTGTTGCCCTGATCTTAATTTATTTCCCCATGTTTCTTCTAGCTCTCTTTTGAGATTCTTTATGCAATCTTCCAGGTAAGCCTTCTGGAAGGGAGACCAGATTAAGTCTGCCTTTGTGGCTTCATCTGGGATTGTTTTCAGAATCTCAGGCTCTTGGGACTTCTCTATTTTTTCTCTATAAAAGCTGTCTATGGTGAGAGCTCTCTTCTGCTTCTTACTCATGATTTTGAGCTGAGGTATCAGTCACCAGCAGGGAGTACTACTGCAGTTTCAATTTGCCCTGGGGCAGTTTGCTGAGTTGACTTCCGGTCTGAGGCTGGTCGGGCTAGAACCTCACTAGGACCACGTTTTCAGCTGTTCTCAATCCACCCTTTACCAAAGGCCGATCTGCCAAAGCACCTGCCCGCCAGCAGAGCAAAGTGGCCCAGTCGTCTCCCAGGGGCTTCCTGGGTGCCTAAAATCCACCTCTGTCGCAGCCCGACTTTCACCCCGGGCGCACGCCAGCGGCCAATTTCCCCTGAGACTAACCTCCGGAGCTTTTTCAAAGTAGATATTTGATAGAAGTGTGTTGTAGTCCAAGTGTTTGGTGGAGCCCTCACTCCAGAACCAGTTCGGAGGCTCAATTTGTCTGGGTCTGAGGGAAGGTCTCAGGAGCTCACAGAGAACACTGTCTGCAGTTTGCCATCTTGGCTTTGACTTTCTTTTGATATTTTCTAGACTTTCTTGGAATCCTCTTTTTAAAAATAATTTTTCATTGATCTCTCTTATTTGATTTTTAATGTCCTTTTTAAAGTTCTTCTATTTGAGACCATTTGATATATCTCATTGAGAAATGACTGGTTATTCTCCTGGCCTATGTTCTCATCTGTCAAATTACAAGCACTCTTTTCCCACTTGGAACTATGAGCAAAGTCCCCTCTCACTTAGGGCACAAGCCCTTATTTGCTAATATTCTTCCTTATACTCAAGCTGTAACCCAGGTTTTCTACCCAGATTCACATTGAGACAAAGCAACAGATTCCAGAAATCAGCACTAATAATGGGGACCTGATAATTTTCTTTTGATCTCCTTTATTGGCTCTGGACAAAGATCTCCAGAAGTAGCTGCTAAATTTTTTTGTTGTGCACAAGGCCTGTGACTTATTTGCAGAGGTATTATATGCTTTTGTCTTACCTGGGCATTGCTTGTACTTGACTGTGCTCTATTCTCACCCCAGATTGGAAGACCTCTCTTTTCAACATTATAAGTTGTCTTGGGCTGGAGAATATTTTAGCCCATTCTTTACTGCCTTCTGCCATTCCATAATTCATTTTGAGGCATCATTTGGAGGGAAATTTGGGAACACTCAGGTGAGTTTCTGCTTTTTCTATATCATTTTGGCTCTGGTCTATTGAATTATTGATGAGTCAATCAATGCTTATAGAAAATATAGGAACCTACTGAGAGATATTTAACATCTAGGATCTCTGGGGTGGGGAGAAATCATGCACACACTTTTAAATTTTATCTGCATTACTAATATTTTCTTGTCTAGGTAAAATAGAACAAATCAATCCCTAACTAATAGCAATTGATTTCTGAAACATACATTCTCATACTGAAAAATTTAACACTTGAAACTCAAAAACTAGTTAGAACTGATTTCAATATACTCTAGGTCTAGTATCTAAAAATATGTTATCTCCTATTCTTTTGCCCTCCAAATTATACTTATTCAATTCATCTTTTATATTCTTGTTAAATTAATTTTATTTAGTAGAGGTATGTTCAAGTCATTTCTCTAGTCAATGAGTCTTTGTTTTCTTCTGATTAAAATCCTAATTACTTTGAAAACAACTTCCTGTTACCTGACACCATCACATGTTTTTTAAAGTCCAATTTTATTTCATTGGGTTTTCCTGCAGATAATCCAAAGTATTCAAACTATATTTCTTTCCATCATTTCATGCACCTTCCAAGTTTTCCTTAATTATGGTCTATGTTTTTCCCATTCCTTATGACAGAAAATTTCTTTCCCAATCCTTCTCCATTTATTGCAATTCAACCCATCTTTTAAATCTTCATTAAAATATCATCTCCAAAGGATATTATGAGAAAAAAAAATGTTTCAAGCATTAAAGCATTACAGAATTAATGCCATCTATAAAATGATTCATTCAGTGATTAAAATTGTCTTCTAAACCTAAAAATCCCATAATTACATTCCCACTGTAACAAATTGAAGGCAAATAATATTCAGAATTATGGTATTTTCTCAAAGCAAAAAAGTCTGCCCACAATCTGCTTTTGAATACAAGTGCTTTTTGTGAAACCATTTTTTTTTAGCTCTCTTGTTGATTTATTCATTTGGATGATCACAGCCCTTTGACAATTAAGGAATGTTAATTGCTTTATGAGCTCCAACTGCTGCTAATAATCTTGGCTAGAAAATAAGAACCACCCTAATCTGAACCACTTGGTTAGTCATCCCCTTGGGGGAGATCAACCCTCCCCCCTCCCAATTTTACTGTGAAAGATAAGGGCAGAAGAAATGTCACTTTCAAAGGGGCTAATCCCAAATTAGTTTCCCTTTATAGGCAACAAAACAAAGTTACCAGGGGCTAGTTGAAAGGGGATTATAGTCATGTTTTTAATTTAGACTGGGAGAGACAGAATTTTTTAATTTAACTAAGAAATGATTTTTGATTAAATGGAATATAGGATTGATTACAGGGTAGGATCAATTGGAAAATGTGAGAAGGTTTATTTTGCATAAAAGAGAAAAACTGTCACTTTTACTTTTGTCATAGAGTTGTTGCAAGGTAAACTTGTTAACTCCAAATCATTACATAAAATAATGTTTCTTCTGAGAAGTTGTAGAAATGAAGGGAGAAAAATGAGTCTGCTATTTGTTTAAAAAGAAATTTTACTGTACAAGTGAGAACTTTGTAGATAATACTACTAATACCTTTAATCATAATAACTAACATTTATATGGGGTTTTAAGGTTTGCAAAATGATTTCTTAATATTATCCAATTTGATTTGCTCCATTGGAAGTGTTCCAATCCACACCACTCTGTTTCCTTAACTGAAAAAGAAAAGGTTGTGTTGTAGGATTCTTGGAAGTATTTTCCTGTTCTGATTCTAATAAAGTTATGTGACTTTCTACATTTTTCACTCCTTTGAGCTTTAGTTTATTCATGTATGAAAATGATGATTACCAAATCTAATTAATCTACCAAAGGAATGCACTTAAACCCTAATATATTTGCATTTACTAAATAACCAATCCCTGGATTTTATGACAGGTAAACTATGCCCATTTTTTAACTTTAGAACCAAAAAGAAAAAAAGAATAATTCACAGGTCTATGTTGTTCATTTCATTAATGTTCAACCAAATATCTACTGTAAACTATTCTTACTACCTCATGGAATAGAGAAGGTTTCAGTATGCATTACCTTCCCATTTTTTTCCATAATTAAAATATATGTTCCTTAATAGCTGGCCCATAAAGAACATGATGGAGCTATGGAACACTGGCCAAGAATTTGACAACTCTATCAGACAACCTTCTCTAATAATATTCAACATGCTTTACTCTACCTTTTTCCTATTCTGATTTCAGGAAAGTTACTTACTATAATATAGGTTTATCATTATAAATAAAAAAATACAAAAAATAAAAATATCACACTAGCCATAATAAATTACTTTCTCCCATTTCTACATTGCCTAGAAAGGTATGGCAACATGATTGGGTAAGGGACCTAGTGTTTCCAGGATCTGGAAATACACATAACATTTTTAAAGTCCTCTTTGTCTCAGAGAAGTCAGCATTTTTCATAGTCTCTGTGTCATTTGCAGCCTCTGCAAAACTCCCTCAAATTCCTATATATAATCTCCTGCTGATTGGTAATATATAAAAACTGGTATGGGGAAAGTGACAATGTGGAAGGGATAATTATAATGTGTTTTTCAACCTATAAGGTCACCTCATTTTACCTCAGGATAAGGCTTAGAAGAAACTGGGATTTAGCCTTATTTTAGCTAGGATGATAGGTCATGATAAAGACTAATTAGCCCATCAAGTTTAATTGGGTCTTAAATTACAATTGAAAAAAGCAAGGTAGATTAATTCTATATTCTGAAGCTCTGTTCCCAATCACCAGAAAAGAGAATACCAAGCTAGTGGTAAAACACCAGCAGTCATAAAAGGAAAATCATGCAAAAGTCAAAAGCCTTTTGTAAATCAGAGAACAATTTGGTTCAGTACTTAAAAGTCATCTAAGAAATTTTATCAAAAAGATGTAATTTCATTATGGGCCCTTGCCTGATTATCAAACACATTTTTAATTTTTTATGAGAAAAAAATAGGATCAAAAGTTTATGAAATTCAGAAATTGTATTTATGGTCCTAGAATCATGTTTCCATGTCTATGACTAATGTCTTAGACAACAATATTTTTCTCTATTGGTATTTATGCAAATATAAAACAGATCATGAAACATGGAAAACCAAAGTGTAAGAATTCAGGGACCTAGTAATGAATGATTAATCTCACTCTCCAGGATGAAAAATAAAAATAAAATCTTTGATCTTCAATCAGAAGTCTTAAAAAAAAGATTGTTTCAAATTTTTGTTTACAAACATGGAATAAAGTTCTACTCTCAGTCCAGTTACTGGCATATTAATATGATCATCCTAATTCCTTTTAATTTCTATCATGTTGGTCAGGTTTAGTAATAAATGAAAGGGCTTTAATTATCTTCTACAAAAAGGCAAAATCTATAAATTAAGGAAGGGGAATGTTGGTAGGATTTAGAGAAACATGCCCTTTTGATTAAAAGTGTTTATTTCCATAAATTAATTCTTCTGTTCTTCGGGTTTTATAAATGTAATGATATAGACATGCATCAGTTTTTACTATTGGGCAAAGAGATGTACTTTCCTCATTATACAAATGTGCAAAATTAATCTCTGTAAAATCTGTTGGTTGCAAATGATAAATCTTACATGTTAATATTTGAACCAAAATTGAAAAAGAAAAAAAAGATTTCAATTTAATTTCCATTATTGTTTTAAAATTTTCTCCCTCTTTGATTCTACTCTCATATCTTAAAAGACTCTACTGACATTTTTGAAGTGTCAAATATCCAATTACCTAATTAAAATATGAAGTGACCTAGGCTTAGGCTTCCCAGGGATACTGAGTGACAGCTCTAGAGCTCCATCTGCTGTTACATGAAAGCCTTAAACGTAGCCACAGTACTATATATGATAAAATCGGAAAGAATACCATTTATATATCTGAAAATTAATTCAGAGAGAAAGAACATAAAATTTTGTTGCCTTTATGTATAAAAGCATTGTTTCTTTCTTGATGGAAAATTATAAATAAAAATTATAAACAAAATATAAACTTATGATTACAATTTAAAAAAATGATTCCATTCAAATCAATATATTTTCATGCTAAAATTGATTTATGTATTAACATATTTTTGCCCCCTCTGTTAAAGACATTATCTTCCCTTTCTATCACACTATCATCTCATTTACATGAATATGTGCCTGTATCAATTTATTCCACTTAATTCATTAGGAGTTATCCTTTCTCACATGTAAGCTTTAGCAGAGTGTTAGTTTCAAACATAGAACTCACCTTTTACAATCATTAATTGTGAATTATGTTCAGTATTCAAGCAAGGCAAAGTTCTCTGTTTGTTGGTCTTACCAAGAAGTCTTACCCAACAATATACTGTGTTTCAGTAATGAATAAACATGTTTGAGATGTCTGAATTTGATTTTTACTTTTCATTCTTTTAATTTCCATTTAAACTTTATAATATGTTTACATGTTCAGATAGTTTCAAGTTCTCTAAAACTTCCTATGGCCGTGAATCAGTGAATAAGTTTATCCACCAAAACAAGGTTTTGGAAAAAAATCCCTATAAAATGCATTTTGCATTCTACAGCTAGTTTTTTTTTTTTTTTAATAAGCAAACTTAACTTGGCTTCTTTTTATACTGTCTTCAGCATATTACTTAGGAAACTGTTTACTTAGTATTAAAGTCATTTGTGTATTGTTCTACTAATTTAAGTTTGTTCTCCTTTGTAACACACTATATATCTGAAAATTCTTTTGAAATATGTTTTTCTTTTTAATAACTTCATAATATTCCATTAGGGCAAAATGGCAGCTATTTGTTGAGGAATTCCTCAGTTGATGGATATTCTATTTTTTGAGTTCATCTAGGTTTGATTTTGTTTTTAACACTTTATTGTTTTTTTAATTGTATTTTATTTAATATTAATTTACCCCACAGAATGACTCACGCATCTTTGACAATAGGAAAATGAAGGTAATAGCAATATGTCAGTGAAGCCAAAGTAATTCCAATGCACAATCTTGGTTGTGAATCAGTGACTAGGAAACTCATTTTTTGTTTGTTTTTTTGTTTTGTTTTGTTTATTAAAGCTTTTTATTTGCAAAACATATGTATGGATAGTTCTTCAATATTGACCCTTACAAAGCTTTCTGTTACAAATTTTTCACCCCTAGTCCCCTCCCCTCCCCTACATGGCAGGAAGTCCACTACATGTTAATTATGTTAAAATACTTGACAAGTCGAATGTATGTATTCATATTTCCACACCTATCTTGCTGTGCAAGAAAAATCGCATCTACAAGAAAAAAAAATCTGAGAAAGGAAACCCAATGCAAGCAGACATCAACAGAGAGCATGAAAATGTTATATTGTGGTCCACATTTCATATCCCTCTCTGGATGTGTATGGCCTTCTTTGCTGAACAATTGGAAATGGTTTGAAACATTTCACTGTTGAAGAGAGCCATATCCATCAGAATTGAACATCATATAGTCCTGTTGTTGCTGTGTATAATAATCTCCTGCTTCTGCTCCTTTAGCTCAGCATCAGCTCATGCAAGTCTCTCCAGGCCTCTTTGAAATCATCCTGCTGGTCATTTCTTACAGAACAATAATATTCCATAACATTCATATTCCATAATTTATTCAGCTATTTTCCAATTGATGGGCATCCATTTAGTTT
Organism: Myrmecobius fasciatus; assembly: GCA_023553655.1. Taxonomy (NCBI): domain Eukaryota; kingdom Metazoa; phylum Chordata; class Mammalia; order Dasyuromorphia; family Myrmecobiidae; genus Myrmecobius; species Myrmecobius fasciatus. The sequence goes on from JAJPUD010006998.1 coordinate 81,061, forward strand.
CCAGTTTCTAGCTACTACAAAAAGGGCTGCCACAAACATTCTTGCACATGTGCGGCCCTTTCCTTCCTTTAAGATTTCTTTGGGATATAAGCCCAATAGAAACACTGCTGGGTCAAAGGGTATGCACAGTTTGATAACTTTTTGAGCATAGTTCCAAATTGCTCTCCAGAATGGTTGGATCTGTTCACAACTCCACCAACAATGTATCATTGTCTTAATTTTCCCACATCCCCTCCAACATTCATCATTATCATTTCCTCTCACTTTAGCCAATCTGACAAGTGTGTAGTGGTACCTCAGAGTTGTCTTAATTTGCATTTCTCTGATCAATAGTGATTTCTTCCTTACACTTTTTAAAAAAAATATGTCCTTTACACTTCTTCTGAAATAGACTCCCATAAAAATTTTCCAACCATTTCATTGAACATAAGAGGAAAAAAAATCTTAAAAAATTAGAGCTACTCAAAAGTGGAAGGTACTATTTAAAAAGGAAAGATTATCTTTTCCTGTCATTTTAGCCAATCTAATAGGTGTGTAGTGATACCTGAGTTGTCTTAATTTGCATTTCTCTGATCAATAGTGATTTGTAGCACCTTTTCATATGACTAGAAATGGTTTTAATTTCATCATCTGAAAATTGTCTGTTCATATTCTTTGACCATTTATCGATTGGAGAATGGCTTGAATTCTTATAAATACGAGACAGTTCACTATACATTTTAGAACTGATGCCTTTATCGGAACCCTTAAATGTAAAGATGATTTCCCAATTTATTGCTTCCCTCCTAATCTTGTCTGCATTAGTTTTGTTTGTACAAAAACTTTTTAACTTAATATAGTCAAAATTATCTATCTCATGTTCAATTAAGAGTTCCCATTCTTCTTTGAACATACGTTTATACCATCTCCACAGGTCTGAAAGGTAAACTATCCTATGTTCCTCCAATTTGCTTATAATATGACTCTTTATATCTAAATCATGAACCCATTTAGATCTTATCTTGGTGTGTGGTGTTAGTTGTGGGTCAAGCCCTAATTTCTTCCACACTAGTTTCCAATTTTCCCAGCAGTTTTTGCCAAATAGTGAGTACTTATCACAAAAGCTGGGGATTTGGGGTTTATCAAAATTGCTTTTTTTTGTTTTTGTTTTTGTTTGTTTTTGTTTTGTTTTCACTTTGAGATGCATCTGGGTGAATCAGATTGAAAAAGATAATACATATTATTAGGCCAGATTTCAAGAATCGAGGAGTCAAACATAGAATTATATGTGCTTTCTATACATATCTCATATGTATGTTGTTTTCATGTTGTTTGATGCTGTTGAAAAGAATTATTTTTAAGTCATACAACTTAAGTTTGTCCGTTTAGAAGTTAAATCTATGTGTCACAAAGAAAGGAACTACAAATGTCAGGCACAGATTGTCACAGTCATTGTGAGACAATTAATCATATTTCCTTTCATGTGATTAATTGTCCTACAACAACTGTGACAACCTGTTCCTTATTCTTGAGACTTCTTCAAAATTCTCACAATACTTACACAGGAAAACCGTCATCCTTCCTTTTGAGGGATGGTTTCTTATTAGTTTATTCTTTTCCTAAGGAAGAAGTAAACTTCTAAGAGCTTTGTAGGAAAACAATACTTTCTCTAGTATCTTACATCCTTATTCTCACTTTTTAGCAAACTACTTAGCACCTACTATGTGTTTAATCAAAAAGTACTTCTTCACTGTAGGATAAAAGAATGAAATATTGTATTATTACATTTCAACATTTCCTATCTTTTCGATCCTCCAAAAGTTTTAAAGTCTCTTCACTAAAGGAGATCTTCAGATTTTAGTAATAGAGAATGAGCCAGTAGATTTGTCAGTATTAAAACTCAAAGGAGAAACTGGGTACAAAGTAGTAAAAAAGGAAAAAGGATGCAGTCAAATGTACAAAAAGAAAGGTTGAATTTAGAAAGGCTGTCCTTTCTTTTTCCAAAACTATAGTAAAGAAGAAAATAATAGAGAATAGTTTTAAGGATTTTTGAATGTAGAAAAGATGAAAGAGATAGCTCATAGGAAATTTGCCCTGTTTAATGAGTGAAGATTTTCTTCTGACAAAGTGTATGCAGGAGAATGTGTGGGAAGTTGGAGGAAAGAAGAAAAGTTTAGGGATCTTTTGAGGATAGTGACAATGAAAATCAATTAAAGAAGAGTACAATGATTATACTGCAGTAGTGAATGCCCTTTTGAGATTAGATCAAATGCATTTGAATTGGACTCATTCCACAAATTTGCACGGTTTATTCCAGTCCAATTCTATAGGTTGTAAATAAATCAGAGGGACTAAAAGATAGTAATAATAGAAGGTTAAGTTGTGAAAAAGTGTGGAAAATGATATGACAAAGCTACGAAGAAAGTAGAAGACAATAAAATATTAAACTTGCTAACACAAGCATCAATATTCAACACAATAAAGTCCAAAACAATGTTGATAGAGAAATTAAGTCTGTAAGGGTAAGTGACTAGAAAGTCTTGTTGAAATTAAATAATACTTTAAGAGAAAATGAGGCCTAAGGAAAGATGGAATGATAGGTTTTAATTGGAAAAAGAAATTCTAGCATATCTAGTCACATAACAAAAATTGTTCCATGTACTCTTTGATCACCACAGTGAAAGTGTCCCCAAGATAAAAGAAGCTATTGAGACTCAGATAATGTATTCTTCAACTGAAATGTACAGTGGAAAGGAAAGAAAAGAATTTCAAAAATATTTATCCTCTCTTAATCATCAAAGGAGGCTGTTCCCTTCAAAAAAGTGGAGACTCAATACCAAATCAGCAATTTAGTTAAATTATATTAATACTATTAATTACATATTTCCTTGGGCAGATTGGATTAGGGAAAGCAACTAGTACTGGTATAGAATTTAGATATTTATTAATTTATTAGTTTGTAAGAATCAATTAAGAATCTTTATGAATTATAATCTGCATATGCACATGGAGTCAAAGCATTGTGGTGAATAGAGGGCCAAGCAAGAACCCAGGAAAACCTTAGTCAAGTCCTGTCTCAGCAAATTCCTGATTATGTAACCCTAGGCAAAAGGATTATCCTTCAAAGTTCTATGTAATTTTCTAATAGCTCTTAGGTTGTGTAGGAAATACCAGTCTGCAATGGTGATATTTACTCTCCTAAGTATAAACCTTATATGAATAGAATTGCAGGACCAATTGGTATTATTTTTCTTTCTTTGATTCTACATATTTCTTTTTTTTTCAACACACACACATATGCACACTCACACAGGAAGAGTCACATAGTTTATTTATACACAGATGTTCACTTATTCATATATTTGTAAATGAACAGAGTTTATAGTTACCCAGAATCTAATAGATGAACTCAAATTTGGCTAGTTTTGACTGAATGGAGACATTGTTCAAAAAATTTATTTTACTACATTATTTATAATATAGATTTCCATAACTGTTACTCAAAATTCTGAACAAAAGTTACTCAAAACATTCATTTCCCTCCATATGCTTCCCACATTTGGCTTTCCCTTTACCTACTCAGTAAGGACCTCAACTTTTCTTTGAAAATTGAAACTCACAGTGAACTGCCTTTAATGTGCTTCCATTCACCTGAAAGCTCCTTTATACTATTTTTTAGTCTCTTTTTTTTTTTATCAGTTTTTAAATTTGCTTTTGATCTTATCAACCCTTCTACATAAGTCCTTAATCACATTTCACATTCTGGTGCCTTTCCTAGCAGGTTATATCTTATAAATCAATAATTCTCATTCTCTCTCTCTCTCTCTCTCTCTCTCCCTCTCTCTCTTTCTCTCTTCTTTTTCTCCCTCTACCTTCTTTTGTTTCTTGTTTTCCTTTTTTTCTCTTTTTTTCTATTCTTTGTTTCTCTATTTTAATCTGTACCTCTTAGTTTCAAATTTTGTCTCTGATTCTCTAATTGTATTTTAGGCTTTTTCTATAACTATCTTTCTATAACTGCCTCTGTTTATCTGTTTTATATTTGTCTATCTTTAGTGTTTTTGCTTCTATTATTTTGTATCTCTTTCTCTGTTTTGGGTTTATTTTTATCTCTTGTGTCTTAGTGCCTTTGTATCTCTTTTTAACTATATTTTCTTTCTGTAGTTTTTCCCTCTCTCTCCCCAGCCTCTTTCTTTCTTTCTTTCTTTTTCAACCTCTCCTAGTTCTCAGTTTTTCTTCATTGCTTCCTACAGGTTCCTTCATTGCATAAATCTTTCTTCTTTAAAAAGACAAAAATTCTGACCACACCTCACTATTCCCTTAATCTATTATTCTATATCTCTTGTGTTTTCTCAAATTCTTAGTAAAAAAAAATTAAAAAAATAAACAAATGACAACAACAAATTTATTGACAGCTTTTGTCTTCACTTCCTCTTCTCTTTCTCTCTTTTCAAAACTTTAGTTTGGTCTATGATGTCATTACTTATCTGAAAAAATTCTCCACAGTTACTAGCAGTCTCCTTATTGTTCTCATCCTTCTTAAACTCTCTACTTCATTTGATTATGTTTTCCAATTTATTTTCCTTCTAGATTATAACAACTTCAAAAGCAGTAATGATGTTAGTGATCATTAAAATCATCACAATAGCAAATTTAAAATCCAGCATTAAGATATTTTGCATGTATTGTTGACATTTATGTAATTTACCTTGAGAATACTTTCTAATGGTAAATTTGTGCTCTATACTCATTTCTTAGCTTTGTTAATTACTGAGTGATCTTAGGCAGAACTTTTAACATATCTGGGCCTCTATTTCCTGATCCAGAAAAAGATACAAAAGGGCTAGATGGTCTCTAAGGTCACTCTAGTTCTACATCTACCATTCTATGATCTTTAACTAATAGCATAGGGAGATGATAGAGATATTTTGTTGTAAAACATAGATGATCTTCTCCTCAAAATATCTTTTTCTTTACTCCTTTACAGTGGCTATCGGGAAATGGCAAATAATTTGAACACTAAACATCTGGGGGATGGACAAGGCATCATTCCATCTCCTTTCAGGGGTTTTTAATTCTGATATTAAAATATAATTCCAGACCCTTTCTTCCCAATAAAAAAATTAAATTTGTAACTAAAACTGTCAGAAAGAGAATAATTGTGTTGATTATAAAGGGTATTTGTAAATTTAAAACATGTATAGGCACGACCATATCAAACATTTGAAAACACAAACATACTTACACACACACACAGGAACATGCACATGCAAAAAGGCTCATTTGAGCTTTTACACTCCAGAGAAATGCTGTCTACTTTACAGTACAAAACTGGGAGATTGGTGCCTTAATAGAAAGGAGCAAAAGTCTATCTGATGTTAGTATAAGAAGCGAGTGGGGGCTCAAGCAGAGTTTCCTAACTTCATACCTTTGAACATTAATGTAGCTTCTTCAATCATTGAACATAGTAAGCTGAAGTTTGCTCTTTTTTTTTTTTTTTACAGAAAATTCTGGCCCCAATCCACCACCTTGCTAGAATTTAGTTCAACTCTCCTTTAAAAACCAGTCTACCACCATCCTAAATCAGTAACTTTTTGCATCATTATAGATTTTATTTTTTCTCATTCAAGCATTTGGTATCACTTGCTCCTATTTAGCTCCTGAGATTTGAAAATGGTAAGAGTCCAGTATAGTCTGACTGCTTAAACTTGGTTTCAGAAGAGTGTCACTTTTATTAACAGTGGGTGGTAGCTGACAACATATATTATGCTTCAGGGACTGTGCTTGATTTACAAAGTGTGGATTTACCATATTAGAGTATTAGGGACTAAGTCTTGAAATTTATATGGTACCTTAAGGGCTTTTTTGGGGGGGTGGGGATAATATAAGATAGCTCATGAAAGTTTGAAGAGAGATTCTATCCCATTGAAACTATAAGCAAGATTTCCTAAGGGCACTGTAAAAATTAATTATGAAGCAGTATAATAAAGAACACAATAAAACAATTTTATTGAAATTAAATTTATTGGCAAACATTTATCTCCTTGCTACTGAAAGAGTGAAAAAACTGGTCTTACAGCTATTTTATGAGCATAATTTTCCTCATGTATCAAATTATAAAGTAAAAACTCTGAATGCTAAATACTTCCAAAGCTCCAGGCTTATTATTCACTGTGTACCATATGTATATATACATGAGCTCATACTATTTGAAAACAACAGAATCTTTATGCCACGCTTTGCAATAAGCTCTTTATACATTATCTCATTTAATTCTCCTAACAGTCTTATGGGGTATGTATTACCATTTTCTCCAAATGATCAGACAAAGAAATTGAGAAAGAACTAAGAAGTTGTCAAATAGTAATGTAAGATAGTAATGGGGATTAAGCCTATGTTATCCTGAATAAAAATTTAGTGCTACATAGTTCACATTCCCTCTATTACATGCAGTAGAGGTTAAGGTCTATTTTAATAATTTTCATATTTCAAAGGTTATCAGCTTTTTTAAAATGTGAAATTCCATGGCAATGCATAAAGATATTTTTAGCTCTGATGTAATGAAGTTTGCTTATAAGAGACAGCCTTGATTATGACAACACTAAGTAGTCTCCATTATATTATTCATGATTCTTCAAGAGTTTCACATTCTTGGTCTAACTGGAAGTCCTTGCTAATTTGTTTCTTACAAAAAAACAAAACAAAACAACAACAACAACAACAACAACAACAATAACATATTTCTGGATAGAAAGTTCTATTAACCAGAAAAGTAAATAAGTGGAAAGAGGAGGTATGTTCATTTAAGTAATCACGTAGGAAGAACTAGTGCAGCAGATAGAGCACTGAGCTTGGAATTCTAAAGACTCATTTTCAAGAGTTTAAATCTGACTTCAGATATTTACTAGCTTTGTGACCCTGGACAGGTCACTCAAACCTCTTTGCCTAGGTTCCTCATCTGTAAAATGACCTAGAGTAGGACATGACAAACCACTCCAGTGTCTTTGCCAAGAAAACTCTAAGTGAGGTTGTGAAGAGTTAGACATGACTGAAAATAATTCAGTAGCAAGAATAAATAATAAATAAACATGAAAAACATCAACAACAAACAAAAGATTCTTTAAAGTAGTGACTATATGTAAGTATGTAAAGAAATAGTAGAATAAATAAGAAAGAGGGATTAAATTTAAAAAAAAGAATTAAATATTTGAAAACTCCAGTTCTAGAACCTTGAATACTTTATATGATAAATCATAGAAATATCTATTCTTTGGTTGGGATCAACACTTGACCTTTGATTTCATTGGAATAGGGAACTAACAGATGGAGTTAGGCACCAATACATGTCATACAATTCTCTGTAATTGATAGAAAGACTTAGAAATTTTGTCCAAATAACTGAAGAATTAAGTGACATACTCCTGGTTGCATAACCAATATGTATAAGGAGGTCACTGATATTCAGATAAACACTAATTTTAGCCTTAATTGTGGCCCATAAAATGATTCAACATTTTTACTGAAAAAATTTAATCTTGTGTTTCTGCCTAATCATTTAGATTCATGTCCTACCTTAGGGGTTTTTTTTGGAAACATCTACTTTCACAGCATCTTTACTCTCTATTTTCCTCTTCACTTGATACATTATTAGTTTCTTTTTTTTTCTTTTTTTAATTAAAGCTTTTTATTTACAATACATATGCATGGGGCAGCTAGGTGGCGCAGTGGTTAGAGCACCAGCCCTGAAGTCAGGAGGACCTGAGTTCAAATCTGGTCTCAGACACTTCCTAGCTGTGTGACCCTGGGCAAGTCACTTAACCCCAATTGCCTCAGCAAAAAGCAAAAAAAAAAAAAAAAAAAAAAAAACAATACATATGCATGTGTAATTTGTTCAACATTGACCCTTGCAAAACTTTGTGTTGCAAATTTTTCCCTCCTTTCCCCACTCCCTCCCCTAGATGGCAGGTAGTCCAATACATGTAAAATAAGTTAAAATATATGATAAATCCAACATATGTATACAAATTTATTCAGTTATATTGCTGCACAAGAAAAATAAGATTTAGAAAGAAAAAAATACTTGAGAAGGAAAACAAAATGCAAACAAATATCAAGAGAAACCATGAAAATGCTATGTTGTGGTCCACATTCAGTTCCCATAGGCCTCTCTCTGGATGTAGATGCCTCTCTTGATCACTGAACAATTAGAACTGGTTGGAATCATCTCATTGTTGAAGAGAGCCATATTCATCAGAATTGATCATCATATAATCTTGTTGTTGCCTTGTACAATGATCTCCTGGTTCTACTCATTTCACTCAGCATCAGTTCGTGTAAGTCTCTCCAGTCCTCTCTGAAATTATCCTGCTGGTCATTTCTTACAGAACAATAATATTCCATAACATCCATATACCATAATTTATTCAGCCACTCTCCAACTAATGGGCATCCATTCAGTTTCCAGTTTCTAGTCACTACAAAAAGGGCTGCCATAAACATTTTTGCACATGTGGGGCCCTTTCCCTCCTTTAGGATCTCTTTGGGATATAGGCCCAGTAGAAACAATCCTGGGTCAAAGGGTATGTACAATTTGATAACTTTTTTTAGTATAGTTCCAAATTGCTCTCCAGAATGGTTGAATCCATTCACAATTCCACCAACAATGTATCAGTGTCCTAGTTTTCCTACATCCCCTCTAACATTCGTCATTATCTTTTCCTGTCATCTTAGCCAATATAACAGAAGTGCTTTCTCAGACTTGTTTTGATTTTTATTTCTTTGATGAGTAGTGATTTGTAGCACCTTTTCATATGACTAGAAATAGTTTTAATTTCATCATCTTAAAATTATCTGTTCATATCCTTTAACCATTTATCAATTGGAGAATGGTTTGAATTCGTATAAATTTGAATTCATTCTCTTATGTATTTTAGAAATGAGGCCTTTATCAGAAACTTTGAATGAAAAATGTTTTCCCAGTTTATTGCTTTCCTTCCAATCTTGTCTGTATTACATTTATTATACAAAACCTTTTTAATTTACTATAATCAAAATTATCTATTTTGTGATCAAAAATGAACTCTAGTTCTTCTTTGTTCACAAATTCCTTCCTCCTCCACAGATCTGAGAAGTAAATAATCCTATGTTCTTCTAATTTGTTTATAATATCATTCTTTATGTCTCCATCATGAACTCATTTCAACCTTATCTTGGTATATGGTGTTAGGTGTGGGTCAATGCCTAGTTTCTGCCATACTAATTTCCAATTTTCCCAGCAGTTTTTATCAAATTGTGAGTTCTTATCCCAAAAGCTGGGGTCTTTGAGTTTGTCAAACATTAGATTACTATAGTCATTGACTATTTTGTCCTGTGAAACTAATCTATTCCAGTGATCAGCAACTCTGTTTCTTAGCCAGTACCAAATACTTTTGTTGACCTCTGCTTTATAATATAATTTTAGATCTGGTACAGCTAGGCCACCTTCATTTGCTTTTTTTTTTTTCATTAATTCCCTTGAAATTGTTGACATTTTGTTCTTCCCGATGAATTTTGTTGTTATTTTTTCTAGGTCAGTAAACTAGTTTCTTCAAAGTTTAATTGACATAGCACCAAATAAATAGATTAGTTTAGGTAGCATTGTCATCTTTATTACATTCGCTCGACCTATCCAAGAGCATTTGATATTTTTTCCAATTGTTTAGATCTGATTTTATTTGTGTGGTAAGTGTTTTGTAGTTTTTCTTATATAGTTTCTGGCATTTCCTTGGCAGATAGATTCCCAAATATTTTATGCTATTGACAGTTATTTTAAATGGGATTATTTTTGTATCTTTTGCTCTTGGATTTTGTTAGTGATGTATAAAAATGCTGATGATTTATTTGGATTTATTTTGTATCCTTCAACTTTGCTAAAGTTGTAGATTATTTCTATATTTCTACATTATTTCAACAACAGTATTTTCATTGATTCTCTAGGGTTGTCTAGTGACTACAAGAAAAAACATGTGAGAAAGGAAACACAATGCAAGTGAACATTAATAGAGAGCATGAAAATGTCATGTTGTGGTCCACATTTCATATCCCTCTCTCTGGGTGTATATGGCTTTCTTCACTGAACAATTGGAACTGCTTTGAAACCTTTCATTGTTGAAGAGAGCAATGTCCATCAGAATTGATCATCATATAGTATTGCTGTTGCCATGTATAATGATCTCCTGGTTCTGCTCACTTCACTCAGCATCAGTTCATGCAAGTCTCTCCATGCCTTTGTGAAATCATCCTGCTGCTCTTTCCTTATAGAACAATAATATTCCATAACATTCATATGCCATAATTTATTCAGCCATTCTCCAATTGATGGGCATCCATTCAGTTTCCAGTTTCTAGCCACTACAAAAAGGGCTGCCACAAACATTCTTGCACATGTGGGGCCCTTTCCTTCCTTTAAGATCTCTTTGGAATATAGGCCAAATAGAAACACTGCTGGGTCAAAGGGTATGCACAGTTTGATAACTTTTTGAGCATAGCTCCAAATTGCTCTCCAGAATGATTGGTTCTATTCACAGTTCCACCAACAATGTATCAGTGTCCCAGTTTTTCCACATCCCCTCCAACATTTGTCATTATCATCCTGTCATTTTAGCCAATCTGACAGGTGTGTAGCGGTACCTCAGAGTTGTCTTAATTTGCATTTTTCTGATCAATAGTGGTTTCTTCCATACACTTTTAAAAAATATGTCCTTTACACTTCTTCTGAAATACTCACTCCCATAAAAATTTTCCAACCACTTCATTGAACATAAGAGGAAAAAAATTCTTTAAAAATTAGAGCTATTCAAAAGTGGAAGGCACTATTTAAAAAGGAAAGATTTATTTCTAATGAAATATTTTCAAGGGAAGGTTAAAAATCAATTATTGTGTATATTGAAGTGATTGTTTTTATTTTCAAGCACAACTTGATATATAGTGTAGTGTAGTAGCTAGAAAACTAATTCTAAAGCCAAAAAAGACTTTACGTTCAGCCCTGCTTCAGAAATCAGACTTGAAGAGCTAAAAAAATTAACTAATTAATCTTTCATTTCCTCATTTAACTTTGCCATTGGTGAGGAGTTCCCACTTAGGAAGTGACCCTACACTAGATTTTCAGATTTAGAGTCTGGCTGTCACATGAAGTTCACAAAAATCCTTAGTGTGTACTTAATCAGATTACATTATAATTGGGAATTATTTTACAAAATAAATAAAAATGCAATAAAGCAAAGATAATATTAGTTTGTTGGGAAATCAATACAATCCAATTCTTTTTGAGTTTGATATCACTGCAAATAAAATCATGTCTAAAATAAATTTTCACCCCATTTGCCTTAGGAAAAGTTTGAAATATATAGAAGAACTCCATTCAAACATTGAAATGTTCTGAACCTGTTTGATTGTGGTCTCTCCTATTATGTGTTTTCTGATTATTTTCCAGGATATGGCACCAATTTTCAGTGAAAACATAAGTAACAGTACATTATTTCCACAAAGTCCAGCTAATAGTTATTTATATATTCTTGATTGAGTTCCCCCATTTTATGAATGAGAAATAATGCTTCATAATAGATTTGAAAGAAGCAGCTGACCCAGTTCATATCTTAGGTCTAAACATCATTTAAAAATGTTGATATTATGGAGACTGACTTTTGCAATGTGAGCAGTTGTGAATGAATGATTGAATTTCCTGAATGATTCATTTTCTTACTATTTTATTTTATAATGCTATTTCACACACTATTCATTTATGAGTCCAACTCATTGTCCATTTGTTATACTTGTAGAAAATGAACATATTGCTGGCCTGAGATATCTGCCTATATTCATTGTGTTGTATGTTATAATATGAGGAATATAAGTTTTGATATGCTTTCTTTTTCCAGTTTGAATGGTTAACTATTCTGGAGTTCACTGAGAGGTTTTTATTTAGTTGGAGATTTATACAGTTAATATAATATTAACTACAAATATGAGAGCCATAACATTCATAATAAAGATTTTTTTTAAATGTAAATCTTATGTAGATTATATTTTGAGTGTCTTTGCTCAATATTTAATTCTTTCTTTAATAAATAGTTTCATATTGATATACAAGAAATCAACATCTCTATGGTTATATCTGTTACAGGGTAATAAGATCATATTTCATATGAATGGAGGACTTTCCATGGTAAGAAGATTGCCCAATTCACTGTTTCTTCTCTTTGTCAAATTGCCTTTGGTCATTGGACTTGTCTAATTCTTGGAGCTTATCACCAGCATATTTCCCCTTCAATGCAATTTTGGGGAAAAAAATACATCACAATGTGTCACAAAGGGATTTATTGCTTTCTGGATGTTAGAATTTTTCTCCCATTTAATCACCATTATTAACATTGATTCTTCCTCTAACTTCCAGCTTTTCTTTTTTATATAGTCCTTTTTTTTCCTTTTGTTGAAGACAAATTGCTTAGGCATGTTAAATGGCATTTTATTGTTCTTGGTTCCTCTGTATATTGTCTACACTCACTTAAAGAAATGGTATTACTTCAAAGTGGAAGAGGCCATATAGATGACTTAGTTTATTCTCCTCCTTTGAACATGAGACACTGTGGTCCAGGAAAGTTAAATTGATTGCTAAAATATATCTGTTAAATATCCCAATGTTCCCTAGGTAATCCATACTAGAACTGGGATTTGCATCAGACCTGTTGACTCTATATGCAGTTTACTTTTAATATTTTATGTTGCCTCTGGAGTAACTCATTTATCCAGAGTTATTAGTGAAGGAACAAAAGTAAATTTTTAATATAACTAATTTGGAGAATTTAAGAGCAATGTTTTATTTTATTTAATGATATTTTACAAGACACTAGATTTAGCATCAAATAAATTAGATTCAAATCTAGATTTCATTTCTTTTAATCTGTGAGATATTGAGTAAATCATTTCTCCTGAACTTCAGGGTTTTTTCCATATACAACTGCATAAAATTGATTGGGCTGATTCATTATTATATTCTATTTTATGTTATATATAAATATATAATTATTACATAATTATATATATATATTTATTTCTTATATTATAATTACTACTATTTATGTGATGATGTGATTCTACTATTTGTAGGTAATGTTATATGAACTGTATAAATCTCAAACTAAAGAAAAGAAACAATAAATTGGCTTCTAACCATGGAGAGTCCTCCTTTCTTATAGAAATAGCATAATAAGGTGTTCAAAAAAATTGTACAATCAAGACATTGATACTTATATTTGTTCTGTTAAGTATGACAAAGTAATGATGTATAAGGAACATTTACAAAAAAAGAAAAAAAACATTCTCACCTAGCCAAAAAAGTTAGGTTATTATTAAATTTTATAATTGATTTGACAAGTATTTTATCAATTATGGTTGCTTCTATTTACTTTCTTTGCTTTAGTCACAGAATCCTTTATTTTACAGCTATATATACATTTGCGATCACGTAGTCTCAGCTCCTATTTTTTAGATGTTGAAACTGAAATACATATTACTGCTGTTACGATTATTAAAATATTTATACAATTTCAATCACCAAAAAGTAAAGCTGGAAAAAATAAAAACGTGTTCTTTTGTTGTTTGCTGCAATACATTTTTTATCATTATTGCATTGTGTTATGTGTATAATTTTTAGCATTTTATAGCTGAAAATTAGCTGAAGAGTCATCTACTGATACCCAGATTACCACTGTGACATTTCTGGAAATTTATCATGCAACTTCTTCTTGAAGATACTCAGTGACAGAAAGCTAAATGTCATAAGCAGAAATATGAATTCAAAGCCCACACCAGACACTGATATAATCACTAAGAAAATGTAAGCTTCAATTTCATTATTTGTGAAATAAAAATAGGAAAAATATTTAACCCCTATTGGCATATGTCAGATCATTGTCCAATTGCAACGTTATATGCAGGGGGACATTTCTATATTTCATTATAACCCTAAATTATTTAAAAAATATAAACATTAAACATATTTTCTTATCATGCAGTATTTACTCCTAAAACTTAAATATGAAAAAAAATCTAGTAAGATAAGGATTCTGGTTTGTTTTGCTTTTTTTCCCCCCACAATATTATACTTCTTTGTTATTTAAATAATTTTATGAACTCCTAAAGTATGTTCTATACATAGTCTAAAGATTAAAAATGATTTTGTAATCTTTTAAGAGAAAATATTGGGTTTTTATTTTATGTTTCTAATTAATGAAGTATTTTTAAAATTTGTCATTTTGTTTTATCATATTTTTTACAACTTAATGACTTTTCTGTTTTAATAAATGAACAGTCAAATAAAAACAAAATGGAATTATATGCCTTACAGGTATAAAATATTTCAGTGAATTTGAGTCTCTTATTTAGCAAACATGTAACATAGAAAGTCAAGTAGGCTCTCAATATGAAGTCAAGTAGTGTGCTTGCATTATATCCTGTGTGTCCTCACACTCAAGAACTTGATCTCTCTCTCTCTCTCTCTCTCTCTCTCTCTCTCTCTCTCTCTCTCTCTCTCTCTCACACACACACACACACACACACACACACACACACACACATATTCTTTCCTTCCTTTCCTTCTCCCCATTCAGATGGCTAGCAATTTGACATGTTACATATGAGTAATTATGCAAAACATATTTCTACATGTCAAACTTTGAAAGAAAATACAAAAACAAAACCAAAAAAAAATAAAGAAAAAGTATCTTATCTGCAATCTCCATAAGTTTTTCTCCTCTTTGGAGATGGAAAGAACCCTTTAGCATAAGTCTTCAGAATTGTCTTGTATCATTGTACTGCTGACAATTGCTAAGCTATTCACATTATATATCCATAAAATATTGCTGCGAGTATGTACAATGTTCCCTAATTCTACTCATTTCACTTTGCCTCAGTTCATGTTAATCTTTCTAGGTTTATCTGGGAGTATCCTGCTCATCATTTCTTAAAGCATAATATACTATCACAAATATATACACATAGACCTAGACAGACATTAAGATATATGTTCATGCCATTACAAAATTGATGGACATCACCCCAATTCCCAATTTTTTGCTATGCCAAAAAGATTTCTGCATATATATTTTAATACATATAAGTACTTTCCTTTTTTTTCCTTTTGTCATTTGTCATTTCCTTTTCTGTCATTTTAATCAATCATATATATGTATGTGTGTATGTGTGTGTGTGTGTGTGTGTGTGTGTGTGTGTGTGTGATAATAGTTTAGAGTTGTTTTAGTTTGCATTTCTCCAATCAATAGAGATGACACTATTGCCACTGATTCAGTTGCTTCCAAGACTTACTCCTGGTTTGTTGCAGCCTGGTCTGTGTTCGAGTGGCCTGCACTAGATTGAAATCTATTTTAATCCTGGTGCAATAGATCTTTTGTGACAAATTTCTAAATTCTTTTGAGTTGGAAAATTATTTCATTCCATCTTTTTGTTTATTCTGCCGCTCTAGAACTTGTTTTGAGTCATTATTTAAAGATATTTGGAGGGCTTTGGGGGAGAGCTAAGGTGAGCCCTTGATTCCTTTGCCATCTTGACTCTGGCTCTAACCTAAATTTTCTTTTAAAATATTTTAATTAAGGAAAATATAATTTTCTCTACCTCAAAACTCATTGCGTATATTAATTTTTTCTTCTTGCTTTTTTTTTTTTTGGCTGGGGCAATTGGGGTTAAGTGACTTGCCCAGGGTCACACAGCTAGGAAGTGTCTGAGACCAGATTTGAACTCAGGTCCTCCTGACTTCAGGGCTAGTGCTCTAACTACTGTGCCACCTAGCTGCCTCCTCACTTCTTATATTAAAGAGGAAACAGAAAGATCTTGGTTTCATACATACATACATATATATATATATATATATATATATATATATTTAAACAAAATTTCCTTCATTGGTCATTTTGGGAAAAAAAGGCCTCATTCTGGGTCTTGAGTCCATCACCTCTCTGCCAAGAGTATATTACACCTCATCATTGGCCCTCTGAAATCATTATCTGTCTCTTGAAAGGACCAGCATATTCATTCTAATACAAATTCCAAATCTTGGAGTCATCTTTGATTATTTCTTTTCCTTTACCCTCCATGTCTATATAGTTGACAAATAACATGAGTTACATCTCCAAAATATTGCCCTTACTTACCCTCTTCTCTCTATTCATTGTTCAAACAATCTAGTCTATATCTTTATTACTTTTCATTCTTATTATTGTAATAACCTATTAAGGGCCATCAATTTCTCTTCCTCATGAAAAATTCAACAGTGGCTCCCTATCGATCACTAGATGAAATATTAACTTCTTGCATTGGAATATAGGCTCCTCCACAATTTAATTTCAATTTATTTTTCTAATCTGAATTCATATTGTTGCTTCTATGCACTCTAGAATCCAGCCAATTTAGATACCAGCTATTTTCTGAATTCTATGTCATCTTTTAAATCTTATATTAACTTTAATAAGTGCTATATAGTCACTGCACTATTCTGTGTCTAAATTTCCTTATCTGTAACACAAATAGGTTAAAAGACTTCCAAGGCCCCTCCATCTTTATGATCTCTATGCCATTTCCTGACCCTGAATTCCACAAGCACTCCATCACGTAGAGAAAACATTGTCTATTTATTTCCCCTGTTTACATTTCTTATTTTTCTTTAAATGGCAGTTTTTCAATTTTGTTTTCCTTTAATGAACCTCACTTCCACCTCACTCTATACTTCTTAGATTATAGTACTTCTCCAATGTTTTTTTTTTCTTTTTCAATTCAATGACAATTTTTAAAAAAAATTTCCTATGTGTCAGGAACTGTGCTGTTGTTACAAAAAGGGATGAAAGACAACCTTTGCCTTCGAGAAGCTTATAATCTAATCAGGGTGAAAATATGTAAGCAAGTATATAAAAGGGAAGCTAAAGAAAATAAATGGCTGTGGATCTTAATTTCTGAAGGGGACCAAAATGATGTCATTGTATTGGAAACCAAGGTACAGTGTATTCTACTATGACTGCTTAAGGAAATATGAGTTTGTGTGTAGTATTAGCCTTGATTAGAAGTAGGGCCACTTCATACTGTGAATCAGTGGTAAAAAAGAAAGTAGCAGAAAGTATCTAAGTTTTAGGGTATAAGGAAAAGAGACAAAGTAGAAGTTCATGGATAAGAGCCTCAGGTTTTCTTTTCTTTCTTTTCCATAAATATGAGGCAAAGTTCTCTATGGAGAGTGGAGGGTATGATGTTGCTGGTGGCTTTAAATAGATCCTACTGATCATTTTAAGGAAAAGTCTACTTATTCCTATACTCTCTATTTAATAGAAATGGTTGTTGGATTTTATCAAATCCTTTTTCTGCATCTAATGAGATAATCATATGATTTTTGTTAGTTTGCTTATTCATATAGTCAATTATGCCAATAGTTTTCCTAATATTGAACCAACCCTGCATTCCTAATATAATAGCTAGATATGCAAGATAATATGCTCATTCATTTTGCTGTTGTTTGCTTGCATTTAGTTTTCTTACCCATTTATTTTTCTTTTTGATCTGATTTTTCTTGTGCAGCAAGAGAACTGTATAAATATGTTTACACATATTGGATTTAACATATATTTTAATATGTATAACATATATTGGATTGCTTGCCATCTTGGGGAGGGCTTGGGGAATGGGAGGGGAAAAATTTGAAAAACTAGACTATGCAAGGATCAGTATTGAAAAACTATTTGTTCATGTGTCTTGAAAATAAAAAAAAACTTTTAAAAAAGAGAGTGGGGGTATGGAAAGCAATGGGAAGTGTGAGGGGGAATGAAAATTTTGCTAGAATTGCTAAAGAAAATATTAGCTAGGAAGGTATATTAATAAGGACCCACTTGCAACAATGTAACATAAATTTGTAATGGAATCTGGCAGAGCAGTTGCTTGATTTTCTTCACTTTTGTTAAGCAGGATATATGAAGACATGAGGGTGACAAATGGTGGTACTAATCTAAGATTAAGTTTTGGTGGGGCATAATCAGTAATATGATAAGGGGGCTAGTGATTCAATATTCAGCTCCTTGAAAACTGAAGAAAATAGATGCTACTTGTGTTTTACTGGGTAATAGATATTAAATACATGAACCTTATAGAGAGTCTGAATAAAGAAGAAAGAGGTAGAGAAAGGGGGTATTTCAAATCCCCTATCTCCACCAATGAGACTAGCAGAATGAGTGAAGTGAA